>VHZZ01044244.1:0-13766 GCA_009801015.1 Silene noctiflora
TGTCACGCGGATACTCACCACAAGGGGTAGAAGGATGGAATAGAATGCTCTGCCCTAATTCTTTAAAATCTGTGCTGAGATATAGTTATGGAGTATAAATTCTCTTAGTTTATTCTCTTGCTCGAAATGGAGAAGATCTTAATCGTTTGCAAATTAAGTCAACAAAGGATAAGGCTCTTCTGTTGAAATGACCGGGTCGGTTACTTATAGTATATGTCGAAATGAAGCACTCTGATTCCGGACCTGTTAGAAAGACTCACACATCGGCAGTAGATTGGTCAAATTGTTATCTTATAAGATTCTTGAATTTCTCATCGACCTTTTTGGGTAAGAGAATTTAGGTGAGCAATTCGTTGTAATAATTGAAATACGCTCTTGTTGAAAAGTCCATTTCTTCCCTTTAGACCTTTTGAATATAGATTCTACATGCTACACTCTCGTAAAAAAGCAGCACATATTGCGAATGAATAAAGAAATGTTGGCTTAACAGAATAAAAAGGAAAAGGAATTTAGATTGTTATGTCGACTTTGTCTTATAGATTAGGGTTCCGTGAAAGAAAAGAATAGGGCGATGCTCCGATAATTTTGGATTGGCATTCCTCTTGCATCTTTTCCTTCTGAATTTTCCTTATGAATTGGAAAATTATCATCTATAACAACACTTGCATTTTTTAGTGAGCTTCTCCTTTTTAACAACTTTATTTCCTCTTATATAAGAAGAGGGCGTTTTGCCACTACTATTGATCCCTCGCTTCGTGTTCAAACCTGTAAACCTCCTATTGTCTATTGTCGAGTCTTCTTCAGAGCGTATATCACGCTTGTTTCAGGATATATTTTTCAGAAAGCCGGAGTATTTTATAATAAGGAGCGATCCTCAGTCAAGACTTTTACAATCCATACCAACTGTGCCCGGTGGATCTTTTTCCTCACATGCCGCACTAGAAAAGTGAAAACGTTTCACGCCACTCTGCCGATCTAAAAGGGAAACGAACATACATTCTACAGTGACATACTTTTCCGAGACTGTTTGCTTTTTTTATTCAAAATAAAAAGCAGTACCCATTCTAAGATATGCTGGGCCAACAGTTCATAAAGAAGAATGAATCATAAGGAAGAATAGGATTCAAGAAATACTGGGGTTTTGTCAAATTGCACGTTTGAAAATTGAATTTCACTAGTAAAAAGTAATTCATATCAAACCAAAAAGCATAAGTAAACAAGAAAATTTCTATTTCTCGGTGTTTTTGGGTACGAATGCTAAAATAATTTATTTTGAAACTATTACCGCAAGATAGGAAGTGCACTTTTTGGGCGACAGTTTCGAGAGAGCGCTCTCTTATGAAAGACATAGAAAATAACAGGTTTATTTAGATGTAGCGAACGAACAGCACATAGTTAGAAGATAAATTCCCATCCCAAGCTAAATTCTAAAAGAGAGCCAACGTTTTTTTCAAGCTTTTTTATCGAAATATAATAATGCACATTAAATAGTTTAAGTGATATTGATTTAGTTCGATTTAATAGTAATATAAAAGCTTACTACTTGTCATTAGTCGAACTTATATCCGCCGGTACTACAAGACTATCTATAGGATGTCACGCCGGCTTATTCTTCGACTGGGACCAACTTCTTCTATCTTATCGGATAAGTCAGATCGATCAGGCGCATAAACAAATGTTTACATTGCTCTGCCTATCCCTTTTCTATCTGATGTATGAGATGCTAAAGGATATCTACTAGTTGAAGTAAGGTATACACATACATGCATGAAAGAGGGTCCCACACCTACTAATACAACAGGGAAAGCACGAACAGCAGCAGTCTAAGGAACAGGCCTGTGATGCACTACCCGTCTTCCAATGCCTTCTAAGTAGAAGCTTTCTGGAACACACCACAAGTGCTTATCGAGCTTCCATATCCGAACTAGCTAGTAACAGGATCGGAAACACTAACTACTCTTAGAGCAACTATATTCCTATTATAAGATAGAGCTTCATAGTCCGTTGTGTCTTACCATTTCTACAACGGCTCCTTCCGGAAGTAGTTCAGGTTTAGGGCTAGGTCTTCCTGATGATCTTATCTTCCATGCATGAGACCTAAGAATAAGAGATAAGGAACAAGGGAGGGGTTCCTACTGACACTGCTTCCACTGACGCTGCATCCTACATATCTAGGGTTGTAAGTAAGGCGAGGCCCATATTATATCCCGTCTATCCAGTATTAGAAGAAGTCTATTCTACGGTAACAACTGTATCACCGCTAGCCGCCGCCCCGGCTGCTGCTTATGTGTCCGCCAATCCCTTATTATTATGATAGTAGAGTAGGCATTCTCGATAAAACACATTTTTGCATTAAGCCAGGTTATAGTTCTTTACTTGTAGTTTGTTATTCTTTGAAACTACAGCTTTCTCTTGAGCAGTAACTTGAGAAGACTTTTATATCATCTATATATCATCTAAAGGGCACCTGCCCACCTGTAAGTCTTGTATTATTCCCCTATTTTTTTCTTATCTTATAATATATAAGGCATAAGAGCGAATCTCAAGCAAAGCGAGACGTAGCAGGTTAACTACTTCTTTTCGAACTTCTCCTGTTGTAATAAGAAAAGAAGAATGGAATTTCTCTATCTATTATAGTATGAAAACAGACTGACTACAATAGATAAGTTTTTTCTGATAAACCATCCTTTAATGCCTTATCTATGCTTCCCTTTGACCTTACCATATTGAGTCTTAGAATAATTTCAATTATAGAACACCAGAGTCTTGCTCAGAGGGTACGATCCCATAATCATGACATTATACGCCTAATGTATTACAAGAGGCGATTTCGCATGCATGCTATAAAACAACTGGTTACTGGCCTACAATTCTTACAGGGGGCTCATCTCCCTTATAAAGAAAGCAATACGACAATCAAGACTGAAAAAATGAGAATGCTTTGACTATATGGGAGAATGAGTGTGCCACAAGTTCCCCAGTTTCCAGCCACCATTTTTTAGTGGGATCTCTCTATAAGAAGAAAACGAAGACCTAGGCAGGAATGAACAATCCGGAATAGCAGAAGAAATGTTATAAAACAACTCTGCATGGAGTTAGTCATAGGAAGGAGCCCGCATATACTGCTAGCAAGCACCCTAGATTTCTCTCGAAACCGGGGCTCTTTATGTGTTTGTATTATCTGCCTCTGCTGACGTATCTAATGTATCGTAGATTCCCGTTTCTTATATGCTCGCTCGATCAGATCGATCTTATCTTCATATATCCGGAATGGCATTTACAAAGCCCTCTTATAAGGGCAAGAAAAGGCAACGGCATATGCTACCGGGTTTACTTTACAACGGTGTGTTGCCGCGGAATCTTTTTGTGTATTGGATTCTTCGGGATTCATCTATGATCTGTGATGCGCTCGTTGACAATATTCATTTCGTTGAAAGAGGGGAGGTATCAATCGAGGCATGTGTCTTATGTATCTCAAGCGGAGTCCTGGAGCGAACATTTAGAAAAGACTGTTGGCGCATATTAGAGAATGTAACTAGAAATAAGGTAGCTATAGCATGTCCAGCTATAAACGCCTCTTGGTGCGGCTAATCTTAAGTTAAGAGTTAAGGCTTTAAAGAAATTCATCCAATAATTTCTTAAATCAAGCTATGTCTCGCTTCAGCCTATATATGATATGAGTTTACTTGGCACATGCATTCTTTTTATCTAGCGGGGCATTCGCTTTGTCTTAAGTCTTCCGTTTGGTCAATCTATACCTATAGAGAGGTTTTTCCTTTTTAGTTAAGCTCCTTCAGAACAAACGTGGACTACACTCCGTTTCTATTTATAAAGCCCTTTTGTCATTCACCCTTGCATGCACAAAGATTCCTTATATTGGAGTAGAAGTCTTTGCACGGTACTTTCGGCAGCATACGAGTAAGAAGTAGTCCCGGGGGAATGAGACGCAATGGGCAACGTATTTCCTATTTTATGTTCTAGCTAGATCCGTTGCTTATCTTTCCTTTCTAGGTATGGGACCCCCAAGTAAGCCCTTTACTTCTTACATAGGAACACACGCTTTGAGTCAGAAGAACTATGCATGTTCCAATCGGTTTCCGTGTTCTGGCCATTTCATTAATCTTCTTATTAGTCTTTTTTTTTTATTTCTCTGTTCAAGCAATTGGGCCTTGCTCGCCTTATGAGTCTTCCATGTATATCACATGACAACTACAACTTAGCCCGTTTCTGGTGCAAATTGCATTGCTATTTTCGGAAAAAGCTTATCCAAGGCAAAGGATTCTACCTCTTGCTTGACTTTGCCCTGTTCGTTATCTTATATGTAAACTAGAACTATAGTAGGTTGGGCAACCGGCTTGTGAGCTGCTTGATCAATTCTTTCAAATAACATATGACTCGCTCTATTCCTCTTTGTTTTTTCTTTCTTTGAAAAGGAAGGAGCTTTAGCCGAAGTAGATCAAGCGAGTGGAAGAGAAGATATGAAACGAGCCGACTGTTGGTGTTGATGGAAAGAGGGCTACCCGAATAGATTCTACTGACCAATCCAATCACCAGACCTTGGCTTGAGGTTTTCAAACCAACTTTCGCTACTTATACCAAAGGGTGCCCTCTTTGGTAAAATGATCTCATTCATCCGAGAAGGGAAGAGTTCTTGACTTTGTTACCAACCACACATCACATATAACATAACAGAAAGGCATAGGGTGGACGGAAGAGGCTTCGCTCCTCTTTCTGCTCTTAAATCTCTAAATAAAGGGCGCGTGGTATGACTTACCATTACCCAATATTCTACTAGTTCTCATAACGAAAGCTGCTATATCACAAGAGAGTAGTAACTAATAAGATATAAGATAGCAAACTGTTCTTCCTTCTGTTCTATAACACAAACATAGGGCTGTTCGTTCTGCTCGATAAAAGCATCTGACATTTCAATACCCGAGAGTCTGCTGGGCCACTTCTACAAGTGCTTATTACAATGGACAAGACTTTTTGTTCCCAGTCAATTCAAGAAGGACGTCTTCACGCGTCTTGTCTTATAGATTCAGAGTAAGAAGACGCTTTCAGAAATGAAATAAAGAACTCGGGTAATGCCGCTGAATTCTAGCTTGGTTGGGTTTGGGATGGGACCAAGATTCTCCTTTTTTTTTAGATTTCTTAAAAGCATTCACTTTCTTTAATAAGCGAGGACAGGACTTGAACCCGCACCTAAGGAGTTCACCGGTTCTCCAACTAACTGCCTTGTCTGTTTTGGAGCTGCCTCCGTTCGAAACCAACCTCTTCCCGAAGCTACCCTGTTTGAACTGGATATAGGCTGGTCATGCTCATTATACAAAAAGACTGTTACTTTAATTCTGCAATTCCTTAGTGCATTGCTCATCCGGCTCCTTGAGGTTAGATCTTAGATCTCAAACCTTCTCTCCCATCTTCAGTTGTGAATGAAGTAAAGGGGGCGGGGTTTCTTCCTCTCCCGAAGGTCGAGTCTTTCAGGCCTCATCGTCGTAACCAGAGTTAGCCGCGGATTGCTACCTATTTGATATGGACCCGATCGAGCAAGTCAAGCAGGGCGAAAGGCCTTAGCCTGCTGCGCGGATGAATGACTGGGATCAAAGATACAAAGAGGAGCTGTGAGTGTGACCTTACCTTTCTTTTATTCCTTTCTTCAAAGCAAAATCAGGTGATCTTCGTCCCCACTCCCTTTTTTTCTTTTGTTTAGCTGTTAGATGGGCTTTGGAGAAAGAAAAGAAGAAAGAGATATACTAAGAGTTTAGTTGTCTAATAAGACCTATAACGCTCTGGGGATCGCCTTAAATAGCTCCTATGTCAATTATTGAGGGTTCATCGGGAACGAGGGCACATCATCCAAGATGAGATCCTGCCCTTGAAAGACAAGTAGCTGGAGATGTATCAGCCTACGATTATACAAGGATGACTTGACGCCCTTACCCCTGAAAACATTCTCTTTCTTTTTGTTTGGACCCGAACAACGGGCCCCCGTGCCACATATTACTCTAACAGCCTCACGCGCTACGGGACTGCGCTTGTTCGTTTCATGCATTAGTTCGAGACTCATATGAGTAGAACTCTAAGTAACTAATTTTATTCCTATAGGATATAGGATGACAGCAAATAGCATCTTTCTCGGAATGCTCTAATAGGGGATTTACCTGAGAACAAGATAACGCATAGAAAGAAAATTCTCAAGATAGGATAATATATGTAAAGTATACTGGCAGAAATGCATCTAATTCTATAGCAACCCAAAACCTCTTATATGTTAATTCTAAAGTAAACTATAAGTTAAGATGACTTACTTATCATGCATTATTACTATTATTACTATAGAATTCTTTATGCATCATCCTATTTTCTTTTATATATATTGAAAGAGCAGTCTTCCTTAGTTTCAGACGAAGCCTTTTATACTTTCTCTTAAAATAGGAATTTATAATCACACTCAGTTCCTTTTACTATAAGTTGGATCTTCTTTTTATGAGGTGTTTATAGGTTCATGCTTAATGATCATAAACTGTTGTCCTAAGCTTTTCTTCACCAAGTAAAGTCTTCCGCTCAAATTATTCTTCCCCGTGATTCTGGAAGCTGCTTCCACTCCGTTTGAAGAAGACCCGTTACGAAAAGGGCCCCATAATCTCAAATCGCGAGTTAGCATTAGCCCCGGTTGGATTTCTTCTTCTTTGTTTTGTGTTGGTTTCATTTACCCTTTACTTTACGGATAGGTCAAAATCCACTCATCTTTGACCCAGACTGCTTTCTTTATAAGCGTAACTGCCCCAGCGCCAATAGCTTATAAGAATTAGTAACTGCCAGACCACCCGTGTATGGAAAAGGAAAAAAGGTACAACCAGGAAAAAGGCGGATCTTGCCCCCACCGGTTTACGCGAAAGATTTTTCGTAACAAAAGAAAGGTCTACAAAAGCATCTTACTATATAAGGTATAAATAATAAGCTCACAATTTAAGGGGGGAGAGGTATAAGTCTGAAAGGCTCGACTAAGACTAAGACGGCCAGGTCTGGTCCTGCGGCTAAGGATGTAGGCACGTGTAAGAGGTTGGTTGTTGACGAGTTGGGCGGAGAATGAAGAGAAAAAGGGTCGGTACAGTGGTAATCGTCTCAGCAGGGCGGACCTTTTTTTTTTATTGTCTTGCTTGGTCGCATGGGTTACTGATTGATCGTTCCCGTGCATAGGTTAGCAGTGTATCGCCTCTTGGTCGAATCCCAAAGGAAAAGCGAGGGCATGGGCCCGTTCGTTTGGATAGAACAAGTGCAGTTGCATTATAAATTAAAAGAAGGCGTGAGTAGGATTTGATCAAAGTATGCTAGGGATGGTTGGGTGTAGAATGTAGAATGGTGCCCTTGTCGCGATAGAGTAGTGGGGCATTGCCTATATATAATAGAAGTAAGGAATCCAAAGCAAAGAATGCAAGCCGGCATGGCACCTCAGAGTTATACCCCGAATCTAATTTGATTTGAAACCTTTCTTTTCTTTTTGTTGAGCACTCGGCATAAGAATTTCATACAAACAACGTTATATCAATAGAATGAGGCTTTCTGTCGTAATATTAAAGAAGGTAAGTCAATTTCACAATGATTCTCATGAAAAGATGTCTGAGGAGTTTATTAAAAGCTTTTTTTCAGTGGGACAGCCAAGATCAGCAAGTACTTTGTGGAAAATGAAGTGATGCGACGCGGGAGGCTTCTGGCTCAATCCACACGTACGCCAACCCGACCGTTTCGGCGGAAAGAGTCCTTTCCCTGAGAAAATGAGAAGCATTATAGTCTTTTCTTTTTTATCTTTTGAAGCTGCAGCCCTACTATAGTATAGTAGTATAGTTATAGTATAGAAAGGGAATTGCGGACTGAAGCTTGCATACGAGTGACCAACCCAATGCTCTAGCATTATCTAAAGTCATCTTTCAATCTAGGTTCATTCCAGACTTATCAAGGCGAATCGCCGACAAGACAATAAATGGGGTTGATAATCGATACATCCTTACCTTAACAACAACAACTCGAACACCTGGCTCACCTATTGTGTATACACTTATACAGGCGAGAAGCAAAGTACAAGAGAAAGAGCCCTAGTAGATCTTCCCGCTGGATCATGCTGATTCAAAAGAAGAATCTATTCTAAAATAATACCACAAATGAGAGGCATTCGTCGACGAAGCTTTTTTTCCTATTAAAGCTCTTGAAGAAGCAAGGGCTTTAGCTGATGATGGTGGTGGAAAGACGGGTCCCACACTATATCTAGAGATAGAATAGGAAGAAAGACTTTTGTATAATCGAGAACCCGGCGTTGGTCTTTCTTTCTTGGTGGGGTCTGCCGCCGCATCTCTTTATCCGTCTTCGACGTCCGTTTTTCTTTTTGCTACCTTCAGTTATAGCTTTTTTAGAATTTGGCTAATGCCTTATAAAGTTCTTGTGTAAGGCTTCGCCCCTTACTTTATAAAGACTAGGACTAGAGACCGCAACTCTCTCTCCTTTGCTCCTTTTAACGTACTCGCCCCATATTATAATATAAGGAGACTATGCCCGTTCCATGACGCTGAAACAGAACAAAAGCCAACCCGGGGATAGTGGTCGAGCTAAACCAACTACTTTTTATTTAATGACGGTCGCCTATTACTACTATATTTCTTTTAGTAGTAAAGTAAACCCTTTTAATTAAGAGTATTCGGGCGCTAAACTAAAAAGCCTGGTAGCACTTTCTGATTGATGCCCCGCTTGCTAAGTTCATGGTTCTCAAACACGACATATGAGTCGAACGATCAGGAAGCATCCTGTCGTAAGCAGCAGGTGAAACGTATGTAGCGAGCCAGCTCTTAAGATATCTGTCACAAAGCAAAGGCTTTTTAAACACGGCTAGCATTGATATGCCTAAAATAATATAGGTTTAGGCTCAAGTTCATAAGTGTAATAAAAGAAAGGCAGGTTTAAGCTCGCCCGTCGAGATGTCTCCTGCCAGACCGGCTCTGGAGTCAGAGAACTTTTCTTGAATTTCTTATCGAGGTTGAGGAGATCCAAGTTCCAGGCGGGGGAGGGCTGACAGACTCGTACGATTCAAGAGCCTTATCAAACGGTGCATTTGAACTAGACCCGGGCGGAAGACTTTGTTAACTATCGAGCGGGACAGAGGGAGTGCTCAATCGGGGAAGCCGCTTTTTAATAGAATTCCGGCAACTGCACCTGATTGAATTTAGAAGAAAAGTTCCCTATTATATTAATATCGTTTCGAAGCCTTATATGATATGAGTAGGACGAGAAGACATATGTAGCAAGATCGGGTCTTGGTTTTGAGGTGGTTAAATGAGACGAAGTCATAAGATTCCTGCCTTGAAAGGGAGTTTTTAAATCCTCGGTTGGATTCACCAGCGGTTGGTAAAAATCCTACCTCTCGCATAAAAAAGAAAATATACTTTGATGTCCATCTAGAACTATAGGGTAAGGGGCTCGCTCTGATATTTTAAAATTTACAGCGGTTTCGGCCCTATCTTTGAACAAGCTTGCTGGGGTGAGTGAGATTCAATGAAAGCACAGCTACTTCATCATTCTTACCATTCTTAAAAGCACCCGTGCATGCCCGATGAGACTCATAAACCTATATATAAGATGAGGTATGCTCCGATTACCCGACCCCGTGTAAAAAACTACGTTTCATCCTGGACCTACCTTTAAAACTAAAAAGGTGCAGAATTGTAGTGTAGCTTCTCACTTCCTGTTTTCGTTCGAAACATGCGACTTGTTTAAGATGTCTCATGCGCCTCCCAAAAAGACTTTGACAAAGCTTGAGTTATAGTAAGTAAAACGGGGTTCTAATTTAAGAATGACCTTTTTATTTGTTTGCTCCCGGGGTTGATGTAAAACCAAAGGGTTTATGCAAAAGCGCTATCTGCGAGAACTTCAAGAGCAGCTTATTCCGGCACCTATTCCACAGGCACGGGAGAAGAAAAAAAGCACCTATTCTGGAGTCAGCTCCATTTTTAACGCAAGCGGCTGAGGATAAGCTCTCGCCCGTCCATTAGGTCAACAACTCCTGTTACGGATCTAAGCTAAGGGATTAACCTCGCTAACAGCCAAAAGACACTCCTAAAATGAGACGCCAACCACCACATGTCGTGATTGGTCTTTCTCTCCCGTTGGGAAAGCCTCTTCGTTCCTGCTGTTACGAGGAGGTTTCTGCTCAACTGCCTTACCCGATTATGGATCGAGGGAATAGATTGCATGACAGGCAAGATTCCTTCTTTTCTTTTTCTTTATGCGCTTTCACTCGCTCCTTGAGTTACTTCAGAAGACTGAGATCAAAATCAACTTTTTCCTATCCAAAGGGTTTGACTTTGCTCCCATAGATAGAATCAAAAGAAAAGATTTAATCATAGTAAGTGTAGGTATACCGATCAATGCAAGCAAGAAAGATAGACGCAGTTGGTTCTACGCGGTAGTTAGACGAAGAAGACCCACCATTGCTGAGTAAGATTCAGGGGATCCGCCACAGGGTGATAAGAAAAAGATCATTAGATGGGGATTACCAAGGCATAGTTACGGACATCGAAGATGGGTGCAATTCCTGAAGTTACAGTTGAAGCAGATGAAGCAGCTTTTTCTGACGAGAGATAGTTAGGAAGTTGAGATCATAAGTAAGAGTTGTCGAAGCCGAAGTCAAGACGGATAGAATAGCAGCAGCTGTATAATATAAAAAGAAAAGGTCAATTGTTCCTAAGTGAGCTCCGGGAGCATAATGGGTGTGATATAATAAGTATAACTGTCTAAATAAAATATAGGGGGCTGGTTTTTACACACCAATCAAATACTTGATAGAAATTGATGCTTCTTTCTCCAACCCTATAAACTTGCCCTTTGTAGATTAGAAGAGTCTGGACCCTTTCTCCTGAGGGAACTATGTGAACAAGGATCCTTGCTTTACTTCTAGGTACGTTCGCGAGGGCCCCCTTCTTAACCTCTCCCGATCTCCTATCTTTCCAAGTGAGCTTTCCGAGCATGCAAAAAAGAGAAGAAGTACGAATCTTGAAGCGTATGCTTTTCATTATTACACGTCATTGGTTTGTTCCTTATCAATAGCACTTAACTTGACTCTTCCCTTGAACCCTAAAATAGAATAGCACAGGGGGAGGGGGCTGGCTCACACGCTTATCCCAAAAAGCTCTTCTTCAATAAGAGCAGACTTGTTCAAAACTTTACACGTGTTTATGAATATTGCTTGATGAACGGCACGCCCTTAATTTTTAGGTGATTGGTCTGAAAAAAATGACATCAAAGAAAAAGGAGTTGAATTTCAATATTGACGAAGCCTATAATTAGAGCAAAGTGAGCCTATGTTCGTTCTCTTAATTACGATCATATATAGAATAATATAGAATGGCATTTCTTGTGGTTTTTTTTCAATCCGTGAATCACCTTATCTTATGTACCCTTTCTTTATGCTCTTGAGCCATATCATATGAGCACACATATGCCTATCCAATAAGGTCGTAGGAGCAAGTGGTTTCAGTCAGAAGAGTTCGGATTGAAGCTGCGTATCTGAGATGCTGGGGATCGCCCTTTTTGACCTTTGCTCGCAAACCAACTTAAAAAGAAGAGTCGAGTCCTGCTTGAATTCCCTGAGTCAATGAAGGGGAATTGGTCCGGAATTTCCATCGCTTGAGTTACGTCTCGCCCAACTAGGTAGGCCTCCGATACTCTTTTCCTTTGGCTTTAAGTGCAGCGGCGGGATTGGAAGAAGGTAGTCATTGGGTTGATTCCCCCAAAATCTTAGGTCCAGAAGACGCGAATTTAAGCAACCTACTAAAGGAAAGGTTTTGTTTTAAGGGCTGACGTGGCAGTTGAAAGTTATGCTCACTCAATCATTACGCATTTTTGAGACTCATGATCTTACTCTCCTATTCCTATATAGATAGGTCAAATCTACTTAAGCCAGCACGCTTGCTTTGGTCTTTTTATTTTTATTGATCCGCTCGGAACCGCCGCTCAAATTAGATTTCCCTCCGTAGCCGGATGACGCACCTACCTTTGGCCTCTGGAGATCCTTCTCATGCTTCGCCCACCGCCATTCCCTTTTTTGTATGTTATGTCCATGTGTGACTGGTAAGAAAAAATTCTTTTCTAACCTAGGCGAGAGCTATCCGTTATCGTAATAAACAACTTATCGCTCCAGGCTTTTCCATAAATTTTGAACCGTCTATCCACGATCAGCTAAAACTGCTTCAATTTCCTTTTATTCCTGTTGAGCCTTAACATCAAAATGAGATAAGGTGCCAAAGAACTAGTTATTGATGAGAAGTCTTCCTCCGAGCTCCCGATGAAAAGAAGATACTGTTGAAACGTTATAAGAACCTGCAAACAAGTTTAACACAATCTGAACCGTATGAATTGTAAGAAGCGAGCCCAACTAAATTCACTATCTTATACGCAGACATACGTACGTACATGTTTGTTGGCAAAGAGAGCCTAAGATGTAACTACAAAAAGGCAGGCATGGATCTTACTCAATATAACCTTGAGCTGGGTTGCCAATCTCTAAGAAAGATTCTTTTTCTTTCTATACATGCGCCTGTTGGAAAGAATCTCAATCTTCCAGCTTACGATAAGATCAGAAGGCCTCAAAGTCTAAAGATGGGCGCATGACCCTTACGTTACGGTAATGCTCTTTCAATAAAGATAAATCGGGGAACTCTGTTAAGATAGGAATTGCACTCGACTAATATCGGAATCGCGCTCTATTATATAAGTTCTTTAGTATGACATTGAACAAATTAAGGGAAGGAACCGTAGAGCCTCCTATTTAAATATTTTTCGTTCTCTTAGACGGCCGCTCGATTGATTCCACGCAACGAAGGGATAAGCGCATTACATTTGTAGAGGTCAAACCCAGACAACAATCGCGGGACGTAGATGCTCCTATTGAATGGATACGTGAGGTTACTTCTGTGAGATCGGGATGGGATATAATATTAGGAAGGGATCACTTATCATGCTAGATTAATTGGTTGGTGCGGATAAAAGAACTTCCGCGGACTGATTCCCCTTAGACTTTAATTAAACTTAAATCACAGCTGGATGATCTATCTTAGGAAGCATGCTCTACCATGCCATTGTAATACTCGCTCCGTATTTTAGTTAGCTTGTGATCTTCTTTCCCTGCATTTCATCGTAGGACATCTAAATGCTCACTTTCAACAGTATATTTCACCCACATACGCGTATAAGATAAGTAGCATAAAGAGCGCGGAAGTGGTTGAGCAGGTGGTTTAGCAAAATGAAGTTATCCGTTAAAATAATGAACATGACTTTACAAGTCGGGGAAGGGGCCGTAGAATAAAAGTCCTTAATAAGGCAATCTTTGACCCTCGTTCTTTGACGCGTAATTATGCCATCTCCAACCCAAGCTTTCCCAGTAGTATGTAAATCTTGAACTTCTAAGGTGTATCTCAAAGGGTTATCGCCAAAGGGAAGCTTCCTTCAACAATTGAAAACGAAAAGATAAAGAAAAGGTAGCATGTTGAAACAATTAAGGGAGTCGTTATGTAAAGTATGCCCCGTATTTGAGTATAGTCTTGAAAGCCGTTTGAGAAAGTATTACAATAGAATTCATTTGATTTATAATTTTACTGTCTTTATTATTATTAAAACAGGCTTTGACCAAAAGGAATCTATATTTGAATTGCATTCTTTGCTTTCCCTTTGACTTATCTCCAGTATGTCTTCCTGGGCGGACTTGTGGTCTTGATCCACGG
>VHZZ01044281.1:0-13752 GCA_009801015.1 Silene noctiflora
ATTCGCCTTTTACGCGGCATAAAGGACTTCTTAAAAAACTAAGTCAAGAACTTTTATAAATAACTGCCATTTATCTTTCTACTCTAAGAAAAGAGCTTTTTTTTATCGCATGCTCACCATTATTATCTCGCGTTTTCGCTTGTTCCAATCCCATTACATACTTCTAGTTGAGATGTAAACACACTAAAACTTCATTCTTGCGAACATACTACTCTATGGGGCGTGTAATGTCTTACCCACTAAGTGAATGGTTTCAACTGACCCGGTCTTGCTGCCTCTTATTGAGATTTAAACGAAACTCTCCCTTTCTTATTATAAATATAATGGAATTCATCGTAAGGAATTCATTAACCAGCCATTGGAATAGCATGACCCAGTAGAAACGGGTACTCTTACTTATATATCTATTGCTTCGAGGCGTAATCATCACTAAGTAAAGTTGAGAGCTCTTTGCCCTTGAATTTGGCACACTTGAGATAAGGGCTATTTCATAACCTTAGCATAGGCAACCCTTCTTCTGCCACATTGTTCCACTAAAAAACGGTTACTAGCTTGGAAGCACGAGAGTTGATTCCCCATCCCTCCATTAATGCATGAAGTATTCTCGTGGAAGCGAAAAAAAATTAGACCGAGACGCGAAACCTTTCTCGAGGATCGATGCCTTCTTCACCGATGAAAACCTTTTTAGAGTAAAATGATACGTCTAGTGCTAACTACCATCTTTTTCAACTCAACTGGAAGGGGAGGTAAGTCAGAAAAGAGCATCACCCAAGAAGTAAGAAATGCCACAAAAGTCTACATCTTAAGTCTTTGCTAGGTTGGGCAATCCAGTAAGGAGATAAGTATTTCAGTCCCTTCCACCCAATAAGAAGAACTCTCAGTATTGAGCGAGATCGCCCCGAACCATTAAAATTTCATTTAGGTTGAGACACTTCTTATGATTCTACGGAAAGCCTGGGAATTAAGAAAAAAAAATTCTTACTAGTGAATGTGATCACTTTTTTCTCTCCTAAAGTTAAATTGAGTTGCCAGCAATCACAAATTAATCTTCTTCTAAAGTGAGTCGGCTGTTGATGAGGGTTTTTCCTCCTTTTTTTATTCCTTATTAATTCAACTACTTTAAAGCGCAGGATGTCTTTTAGCACTGGGTTGGCTAGAATACCCGTAAGGTAAGCTCTTGAAAGCAAACGATTTCACCAGCTTCGTCTATATGATCTGATATGAGCTAAAAATCGTGGAACGAAAAATTAAGAGTCCCATATGAAAATACTAACATGTGTTCGAGGCCTCTAATAGCAGGTACTAAAGATTCGACCAGTCTAATTAGCATATTTACGGGTCACACACGCGCTACACAAGTGATGATCCTCCAATTCAGAAGAGAATGGAGGTACACGAACCACGTGAACCACCCCCCTGAACTCCCTCTACTTTCCCAAGGTACAAGTCAGAGATGAAAATCACGATTTTTCCCATTTCGCTAGTCCAAGATGACTAGTCCAAGATGAGTTGAGTCGATGCTTCCTTCTTCGCTCTTGTCTTGATGAGCCCACCTTTCTCCAATTCCCAATCGAACTGGTTTTCGTCAATGCCCTACCGTTCGATCGGCCTACTTGCCTAGATTTGATTTCGAAGAAAAAAGAAAAGAGCAGGGAGGTTGGAATCATATCTTATATAAGAGAATAAACAAAAAGCGAAGTTGCATCCACGGCCAAAGAACTCTAGCTTGCCTCCTTCTTAGGTATATGTTACTCGTAAATGAAGTAAGATTGTTCGATCCGAGCCCTTATTAGATAAAAGTAAGAAAGTTCCTCGGTTCGTAAGTCAAGAATTCACGGTTCACGATCACAAGTATGCGCTCGGTATTAAATAGGGTTCCATAAAAAGGTGGCTCTTTCTTTCTAAGGTGTATCATCCTTTGTGGGGGGCAGTTGACACTCTCTTTTACCAGCTTTCGGTGAACATTTCAGGTCGATTCTCAGCTTGGGCTTTGCTACTATAAAGGTACTCATATTGAAAAAAAAAAGAACAAGAGTCTTCACATTGCCATCATCATAAAGAACAATGGCATTCGTTCTTTAAGCTATAGAAAAGATCTCTACGCCTATCCTTTTGAAGGTGATTAGATTACTTCCCTATGTTCTTCCCACTTACCTATCTGTCTACGAAGGGCGAGAATGAATCCGTCATCAGCACTAGCTTCAATCGGAGGAACTTCTTCAATTCCATCTACCTATGCCCTTGATACAGTTAAAGTCTGCTTTTGCTTAGACAGTAAAGCCTTTAAAAAAAGTTCTTTCTTTCGTAACCGAACCACGCCAAGAGACCAACCTCGTCGTTCAAAGTAATCTTTCCATTCATTTTTTGTATAGCCTCCTTACCTTAATTAAGGGGCTCCTACTACCAAGCTTAAGGTTAAACACTTGACTATATCTTCTTGATGCTGATAATAAAGAAAGATGGACACTATTTGATTTGTGTAGTCGGTGAGGGAGTTTAACCTTTGTATTGATATTTAACTAGACCACTAATAAGAAGGCATTCCTTTTGTTTGACGCAAATGTCCTAACGCCTTCCCTCGCGCATAGCTTTCGGAAAAGAAAATACTGCTTTGCCTCGGTCTATCGGATAGGATATCCTTTAAGTTAAGACTAGTATTACATATATACGCGTCTCTTCGGTCTCGTCTACGTGGTCTTAAGAACCCCCGAGCTACTCTCAGTCTCATTTACTCTCCCACTTGGTCGAGCTCTACTACAGTCCTTCTTTTTTGAACTTATGCTTGGATCTAACTCTTAAATGTAGACAAAAACCTATGCTTAACCACCTGGGCGCCCCTATGTATTTTATGATCATACTTGACCACAGGATGAGTCCTTGTTAAAGGGGAAGGCGGGCTTGCGAGCGCTCTTATGGTTCGTGGGTAAGCCAAGCGAATTTACCTCATTTTATAAGAAAATATAAGCGCATTCATAGTTACTTCTGAATTATAAGCAAGCTTTAGTTAGAATCCAAAACACCCCTATTGATGAGTTTACTTTAACTAGGTTAGTAGGCTATTAGGTTAGCTTTTAGGCGAGATATAGACTGGAAGTGTGTTACGACATGGTCGGGTTGTTTGCTCTATTTATAATAATAAGATTCTTCCGGCAGTTACTGTTAAATCGACCGCTGACGCTCTAATGCTTTACAGACAATTTATACTAAAATCCTTTTTAATTCATTCTCTTGAGTGAGGCGAGCTTCCTCATAAGTATGAAAATCATTACTTGATTCTGCTAAATATACTTTCTTTTTTTTATTAGATGAGTTGAACACTTTTCCAGATCATAGCTTTCGCTCGCATATATCTTATCGTAAACTCTCACCTCTTGCTTGTTTGAAAAGAGCTTCTTGAGTTTTATTATGCTATTGTTGTCTTTTTTCCAATATCTCTGACATGGGAAGGATCTGAAAAGAGAGAAGACCATTCTCAAGAGTGATCCTTATATATATGATGATTGAAAAGAAAGACCCGAACAAAGAAACAAAAATAAAGAGGTACGAGGCAAGCTCGCCCTCGAAACAAATTTCGCCTTAAAATGAGTTGGCGCAACAAAGTAAACCCACCTCAAATAGCGGGAGATTTTGATTACAGTATAGCTATTATATTCCTATAAACTAAAGATAGTATCGATAAAGATAGAAAGAAGAAGAGTTATTGCTCGAATTACGCGACTTACTACTCTTTGTCTTATTCTAACGAAGCGATGTCTTATTGGCTGGCAGCATACTAAGAAGTTAATATAGAATGAAAGTATCCCAGTGCAATGTTCGACTTACTTAATGGTAACCAATTCCCGATCCGCAGGAACAGGAGACTCCCGGGTTAACAAATTCTTGTCGAACGGCAGTAGGGTTCCGTAATAAAATATGTAAAAATCTGTAGCCATATGCATTCGTATATAATATTATAGGATGCGCGCCGTTAGGTTCCCAACCAAAGGGCTTTTTGGTTAACTTACTACCCCCTTCAGGGTTTTCCACTCATTTTTTTTCAAACAACCTTACGCCGAGAAAGACTTTATAAGATAGTCAGTTCATTCCTATCCCATCCAGAGAAGTCTCTTTTCTAGAATGCGAAGACGGGGCCTCTTTCTTTCGAAAGCATAGGCTGGCTTCACTTATATAGAATAGGGTCCCATTTAAATGTTACATTAATTCTTTTTATTTAATTAACATAGCTGTACCTGACGCTCCACCCGTTTAGACCTTATAGGCTGTACCCCGTGAAACTTTAAAAAAGCTTAGATAGTCTCTCTTGCTCAAAAGCAAGCTCACAACGGGAGACTCACTGCAAACGTACTCTAAGAGTACGAGTTGCTTGGAATGCAAGCTGAGCCTTACCTTTGGATTCATCAAATAAGGTGGGAGTGGTTTTTTTCAAATGAAGCAGCGGCGGTGGAAACAAGCAGGCGGGAGCAGCTTTATCGCTTTCAACACTTGGTAGGGTTGTCCTCTAGCTCGACTTAAGAATTTTAAGTTTTTTCAGGTTCATGGTTCGCAATCGGTAGACCATCTTTCTCTCTTGTTGCAAGACAAGTGGTTTAGCGCGCCTACATAAGGGGCAGGAGCATAGCCTCAGCAATTGTGTTTTATCGTATAAGTGACTCAAACTTTTTACACATTCAGGATTTTCCTTTATAGGGGAATCACCTTGTGAGCAAGGCGCGAGTGAAGGAGTGAAAACGCACTCCCGTCTTCTCGTCCCAGTAAAAAACCCCTGTCCTATCTTATGGAAGCGTGGTTTGCCTCGAGTCATTGATGAAGGAAGAAGTAATTACAGGGTAGAATTACTCAGTAATAACCGCAATGAGTACTCACCCCCCCTACTCTCAGAAGTCGTCACAAGGGCCTTACCGCATCCGAGCATGTTGGAAGGTGCGACCATTACAGAGAAACCAACTTCAGATTTTTTCTTGAAAGATATGTTCACTTGTGATAACATAAGAAGATATTGGTAATGGTCCAACTCTAGCTTTATTATTTAGCTGGGAATAAAGATCTTAGAGATCTTGTCATGTATGTCTTTCGGGACGTTGTAGGAGTACTCGTGTAAGTCCACCTAAAGCTAAAGGTAGAGGGCCCCGTCCGAGCAACCAAGATTAAAATTAAACCGATCTCAATCAAGCCTTGGGTACGGGAAAAACAAGAGCTCCGGTATCAAGATAATGAAACGTCCTAGAGAAAAAAAGATTTAACTAAGTAGAAGGTTTGGGCGCTGTTCCAAGGTCCAAGGTAAGACTCTCTCGCCCCCCCCGCTCAAGCGAAAAAAGTAAATTATGGGCTTCCTTTTAAAAAAGGCGATGGCACGCGAAACCAATCTCCTTGACCAAGTGGATATATAGCTTGGACACAGAGAGTAGCTTGGTTGGATAGGAAGTATGTAGCAAGTGGAGTTTGTGGATCAAAGCGGAATGGGACCGCCGACACTCTTTTTTTTTTTCAAGTAGTTTAGGGAGTGAAAAAGGATTATGAATCAATTCAGACTAATGCTGCGCTGGAGCACTTAAGTAGGAATTAATCTCAGCACGCAAGGGACAAAAGCTCAGAGTGAGGCTCAAAAGCGCTTAAGATCTGAGTCAGTAGTTAGTCGAGCTCACAGTAAACTTATTCATCTTATTTGATGATTCTTAAGACAGCTCGAGTCTTAATCCGGCCCAAGAAATCCCCTCTCCAGCTCCTATTGCGGTTGAGAGCATTTCCCTTAAACAAAGAGAATCTTTCTTAGATATTCTCACTGAAACAAGTCTACTAGGTAGTAAACTAGTTTTCTTTCTAATACAGCGAGATCTCCAACTAGCTTTAACAAAGATTATGTTCCTCGATAATGTGAAACAGTAATGTCGTTTGGTTGGACGATTGGTTTATTTAGCTGTTATACGCCTAGATTTGTCTTACGTCGCGCACATTTTTTACAGTTCTTGAAAGAATCCCAACAAGAGCACACAGATGCTTACAGGCTCTTTGATATCTAAAAAGCTGCCGGGGCATCCCACTCTCCTTCGTCTTGATAGCATATTCTTCTGGGTTTGGGTGCCGTTTGGGTGAACTACAGGGTGGTGTGACTCGGAAAAGGTAGAATACGGGCCTATGGCAGCAATCACTAGTAAGCTAAAGCGGCTCAAAGGCCTTTTTTCGTGTTTAGCATCCCTAGCCTATTGCATTCTTCCTTGTTTTGCGACAACCAGTCTGCACTACATTGCCAAAATCTAAGGTTTTTTCATTTTCATGCCAGTCTTTCAAATCCCTATTCAAATTAAATCTCGAAAAGCGCATAGAAATGGATTGTCATTTCATACGTAACCATCTACTTGCTACTTGATCAAACTATTTCAATTTCTCATTACATTAGAGAGAGCATTTTCTTCCTTTTCTTTGACCACCGATCGCTGTGCCGAATGCAACCACCCGTGTCGCCAACCACTGATTAGACCGCCTGGCGTTGTGCTCGCCACGTGAACGCTAACCCGGATATCTCTCCTCTATCAATATCTCATAAGTCCTCGAGCCCCTCTTTCTAGTGGTCGAGGCTATAAATAACCTTAACGCAGCTTGCTTGTCTTCTTATCTCGGGTTCATTGAAAAAAAGTTACAGTTAACACGATTTGGTGGATTGCCACTCAAGTGGGAGATAGAAAAAAATTCCCCAGTCCAGTGAGGGCTTATTAGCATGTTTTAAGAACACCGGAAAATAAATCAGTTCAAGCAAATGGGACCAAATAAAGTTGATGGAAGGGGAAGTTACTTCCAAGGGCCCCTTTTCTTTTATGAAGTTTTTACTCCATGCATGGATACCTTATTAGCAGGGGATATCCGAACTCTATGTCTAAGAGTTACGGTTTTACATCATCTTACCTTACCATTATAGAAGAAGGGATTTCTAGAATTAATTTAAAGAAAACTCGGAAGAAGTCATTCAGCCGGAGCAAGGTGCAATTCAAGCAGTTCGAGAAGCTGCAGATGCAGATAATGGAAGGGACGGCTCAACCAAAAAGTAGACGAGGCCGAAGGAAGCAACATCGGAAAAGAAAGAACTAAAGAGAAATATAGGGCTTTGAGGCCTATACCCTTAACTAAAAAAAATTTTTGAGGAATCAAGACGCCGTTCTTAGCCTAAACAAAGCGTTATTGGGGCGTCGATGAGCATAGCTGGTGAATGGCCATTTATAGCATGACCAAAGAATTTTATAGCACGTCGAAGAGATGTCAAAAAATTCTTTCATTAAGCATTAAAAAAAGGCGCTTAGCTGATCACGCCTTCCTTGGTTAGACCCGGGCGGGGGGGCATAATACCCTTTCAAGATCAGTGCATAAACTTGCTCATTCTTTTCTTCTTGTTCGATTGGGAAAAGGATCGTACTTTAGAGCACCATTCTGCACACTTTCCATATCTTTCGCTATTTCTACAGATGACATTATTCTTCTTCCTTCCCTACACGCTAAAAAACTAGCTTCGTTCACTAGCTTAGCGGGCATATTCAATGCACAACTTGGTTTCAAGGCCGTATCATCCTCTCTTATAGGCTTTTCGGTCAGACTTCTTTAAACTAAATATATTATAATATATAAGGCTGTCAGGCTGTCCACTCTACCTAAATCCTAATCGCTAATTTGTTGTCAAAAAGCATACATTCATTATAATCTGAAATATTATAATGAAAGAGGAAGAATGGTGGGCCAACCCTAGATCCTCGCGGAGCTTTTTTTATTTATCTCTTCTCTTTCTAAACCATAGGATTAAGAATCAAAGCCTAAGGACCTTGCCCTCAGTCTTGGGTTTGTAGGGTTGAGGAAGAAGAGAATCTTGTCAAGTCACTTCAATAGCACCTCGAAAGGCTATGTTGGAGCTGTCTCCGGACTACTCCTTTTCTAAGGGTATGGTAACCTTTATTTGCGAGACCCAACTCCTCGACCGAACATAAAAGCCACCGTATGAACTGAATCCCCAAATTCCCCTTTTTACTTACGAGATCTAACTGATGTTAACGAATTTCGATCTGACTAAGGGAGTGATGCGGGCTAAACTCTTCTTTTGTGCTATTATAGAAAGTACGGCTCGATCAGCCAAGACTTCTTGGTTGAAGCAGAAGAAAGCAGACAGGCAAAAGGTAGGCTTTAAGAGGACTCTCCGAAATATGATGCCGGAACGAATGAAGAAATAACTGTCTCGAAGGATGCTCCCGCATACCCTCTTACGAGTGCCCCGGTAGATAGAAAGGTAAAAACAAACTAGCTAAAACAATCCAATCTTAGATTCAAATCCTAATTATATATTAGAATATATACAAAACTTTGTCTCTTAAAGACTTGTGAATTTAATTCCTCGCGTATCCTTATGCCTTACCTTACTTGTGATTGTGAAAAAAAAAATCCTCGGAAGAAGGGGGCCTCTGTGTATTCCGCCTTAGGTGCTAGCCTTTGTATTACTGTCTCAATCTCCGTTACCATGGATAAAGAAGAAGTATTTGTCTGAGATCGACCTCCTTTCTTTCTTTGTTGTACGCGGGATTTTTTCCGCAAGGTTGAGTAAATAAGGATTGAGAACAATTCATGCGTATACGCCCTCTAATCTAGATTGCCCATCTATACTATGAAACAGTAAGGGGAGAGGTTTACAGGATGCAGAAAGAAGGTGCGGGCGGAATAAAGACACTTCAAAGCTCCTTTAGAAAGCTGCGGCTGAGGGAACGGAGGTTGACGAATAAAATAAGGAGACGTCGTTGAAGACTGACTAACACCGGAACGACGATCTTGTACAGCTTCCTTTATATTGATGGGGCCGGCCCAGTGCCCTTTCGAGCAGAGAAAAACAGCGACCGGATTGGAGCTTAAAATCTCCTCCTGAAAAAAGGATAAAGCTTACTCATCAGTCTATCCTCTTCTTTTAAGTTTAGTAAGGAAATCTTAGAAAAAGGGGATCATCTGTGAGTGCGTTTTCGCGTATCAATTGTCCATGCAGCATGCTTCTCTTTCGACTGGTAAAGGAGCGATGTGCTCGAGCTATCACAATGACTAGTAGGCTTTAGACTAACTCTGAGAATACGTTTTTTCACGCTAGATCAACGGAGAAGCAGCTTGTGAAGTGAGCTGATCCATAGAGGTAAAGCCATACTCCTCCTAAGTAATCTGATCACTTTTCTTAATTCTCTACGAGATTTCATGCGATCTTTCACTTGCTTAGGTCAAAGCCAAAGAAGTCATCCGAAGATTAAGGAAAGGAAGAAGAATTCCTGCTAAGTAGAACGGGAAGGGGCTTTCTCAGTCAATAGGGCTAGCTCTTGTGTCGGTCTTTAAAACAGAACAGGGGATCTGCTCCCATAGAATCTACCCTCGGTGGTGTGGCTTGACTGAACTTGATCGGGCTGGCGATCCTGTCTCAAAAGATGGGGCATGCGCGAAAAAGCTAACTTGACCATGCACGACATCTTGCCCGTAAGGTGCTCTTTTGAACTTTGAACCTATTTCCATTCTCGATTCTTGTTTCCTTGATCCCACTTCCCCACAAAAGGCAAGTTACCAGCCAAGGAAAGAACCTTGCTGCACTATAACTAAAAATTTTTAAAGTCGAGTGCTTTAATCACAGAATGCATTAAAATAAATGTCTCCTTCCCGAGCACGTGGCTTGTCTTCGTCAAACCTGAACTAAGATTAGAGAAGAGTACCCTTTCTTACAGAATGACCAGAAGGAAGTCAGGGCGCTAAACAAGTAAACCTGTCTCTATTTGTATTAAAATACGAAGGCTTCTTATTCCACAACAACGAAAGCACTTTTTTATGTTCCCGCGTAGCCTGCCCTTCTAGGTTTCAAGAAGGACAGTATGTGCTCGGCTAAGCAAAAAATGCAATAAGTGATATTTTACTAGCGCGCTTTTTCCAAAATGTAACAAAACTAGGATAAGAGATAGGTCAAGGGTAGGGCGATTCCCATAGAGTGCTTCATGGATAAGTTGGAGCGTGCACTCACATTAGAATGCGTTCTAGGGGAATGGAGCTTTTCCCGCACTTTCTAGAAAATGTACCTTCCTTTCTTTTTAGACTCTACTCTACTTAAATTAAAGAAATTAATTCAAATATACAAACCATGTCTTGCGGCGTGACCCTTGCTTTGCTAAAGTTTCAACATTGGGATTTGGTCTAACTTGTTCTTCCCCCTGAACTCACTCCGGGAACCTCTTCTTCCGTGGCAGTGGCTGCATTTGCATCTGTTTTCCTAAAAGGTTTAATGCTACAAGCGTGTTAGCACCAAACTCTGCAGATGCAGAAGATACCGGTGCAGTCTCCTGTTGGAACGGCCCAGTAAACGAGCTCTACCCGTACGTCTGCTTGGCTTTTAGAGGATCAGCCACTTGATCGGGGGATTCCCTTACCCCCGAATCGTAACAAATAAGTGTAGTTTCTGATTAGCCCAAATCAAAGACCGAAAGTAAGCAGCCTTTATCTTTTTTCGAGAAGCAGTATCTGAAGAGTAGGAAAAGCCACAAGGAAAAGGGCATTTATGGCGTTTAGCTCGCGACTGGACTACCTGTCAACGGATTGTGCCACCAAACCTGGTAAGTAAGGGAGTATACAAGCCATTCCCACTCATAAATGGACTTCTGAAATGCAATTAAAGGTCGAAACAAATTTACCGATTTCGTTTCAAATTCTAACTAAAATGGATTACTCCGAGCTCGTCGAAGGCACAAGATTTAGGCGCAGTACTTTTGCATACATATATAATTAGGGGGTAACAGGGGGAACCCCCAGAAGCAGAATCAAGTTTAAGTAGTTGGGTTGGCATCTGTTCAAGGAGCATCCTTCTTCTCTGGGATTGAACAGCGGAATCTTAATAAGTAGCAGACTTGGGTCTGCTTCCAAGGAAGCTAGTTGTCTGTTACGAGTTTTTTCAGACCAGCGGACCCACGGTTTTTGCTTCAATCTGAGCATGGTCGTTACTGCGCGTAAGGGTGAAGCGCTGCATGTCTCTTATACTTCTAACTTCACAAATGATCGAGTCCCATAAGGTAAAACAAGGCTCCGCCCCTTCAATAAGGCATATGAAAGAGAACAACTAGACTCATACTCCGCTACGCTCAAAGTACTTGGCACCGCTTCGCTCATGGTACCTACCACCTTACTTCCTTGGCTTAGCCAACCTCCCCCTGCCCTTAACTTCCATACTAAGTATCGTCTCGCTTACTAAGTATTTTTTTTATCACTCACACACGATCGTAACCTTCACTTGCAATTATGTATATATCCGGGCTTAAACCATCTCTGCCGAGGAATCTCAGCCGAAAGAACGAAACGTGTTATCAGTAAAGCGTAGCCCGGCCTTGTCCAGAAGCGCAGCGTGTGGTCAGTCAGCGATCCGTACATCAGAACCCACCTAGCCAGCTTATATCGGGGCAAACCTATTCTTAAATCCCTATTTCGTAAAAGTGCTCCTAGAGTAATATAGTCATATCCGTATCTGCAGAACGTGTCTCGTCTTTACCCCGTCTTTCCCACTATTAAAGTAGGGGACTTCTTCGGTAAACATAGAGCAAGCGGTCGGGATATTCGTGTAAGTCAACGACCCCCTGTATTCCGTGGATTGATTTTACGTCCTACCTTGTATAGGGCAAATTGGAGGTCTACTCTTTTTAAGGAAAAAAGAAAGGAGCGAGTATAGTGTACACTCTGGAGTAAACTAGCCTGTTAAGGATGAGGGAGCAAGTTGGCTGTTTCGATCTTATTTTTAGTTTTAAGGGGGGAACCCCGGGTAACTTAGCGTATTTCTTTGTCCTGCTTCGGACAGTGTGCCCAAGGGGCTCCTTAACTACCTTATGGAATTTCTACTCCCAAACCCCCATTCTGGTCAACATTTGATGACTATCCTCGATAAAAGCGTGACATTGGTACTGCAGCGGTAATGATAGAAAACTTTAACCCCTTCGCATTATTGGCAAACCCCTAGATAATAAAGAACTAAAAGAAGTCTCGGCGATAGCGCAGTAGTTACTAGGGCGTATCCATATAAATTCCAAGAACCTAACCATTCCAATAGAGGAAGGAGCGTCGCCTTATTCTTAGCTGTCCAAGTTCAATCTAAATCAAGAAAGATAAAAAGGAAGAGGATGATCTAGCGGATTCGTCCGAAACGGAATAGCTAAGGTAACCCAGGGCTTTACCAAAGTAACGGGTAGCATGGCGTATAACAAGAGCATCTACTATAAAAAGGACGTCTTTATGGACTCATGAAATATACGAACCCAACTTAGCGCCGAGGAAAATACCAAAGCAAACTCAAATGTAACGAGCGAAAAGATAGAATTCTTAGGCTAATTCCCAAGTTTTAGAGCACTTGCACACGGCAAAGTCTTATTTTTTCCTTTGGTCTGAATTCTTCTCTAGAAGGACTCTTTTAAGGAGCGAGCAGTTCAGGTGGCACAATAGCTTTGAATTTGACGACGCCTTTTCGGTGACCGGGCGTGGCAGTATTAAGGATTCCTAAACCCAAAGATTTCACAAATTACTAAAGAGTTTTGTTTGTGGACAACATCGTGAACTAGTTCTTGTTTTGTACCAATTCGCACTTGAGCAAGCAGTAAACTTATTTAGCTTGATCCCCTACCCGAAAGGAAATCCCTCGTTATGAGTAAGCCGCCTCTATATAAGAAAGGCGGACCTTATCTAAAAGGGCCTCTGTGCGTTCAAAGATATGTTTTTCACTCCCTGGTACAGCATACGAAGGAAAAGGCTGTGTGCCCGATTTCAGAGCCTAAGGCTGGGGTTAGACTTTTAACACCAAATCCAAGCAAGTCTCCCACTCTCCAGGTCAAGTAAAGGAGGGTTCCATATAACAAATTATGAATTGGGAGATCCCACGCCGCCATCTATTGGTCGTAAAGGGCCCAACGATTAGTCAGAAAAAGATCAAATTTTAAAAGTGTTCATAAGAGAGGTCTTAGGGGGGAAGCTATGTTAGAAAGCAGCAGCAGCTGCCCCACAAAGAAAAAATCTTAATTTTAGGAGAGAATGAAACCACGTGCTACGAGGATGACGTCGTCTGATGGTATGCCAAGCAGGATCAATTTGACTTGTTTTCGTGATAACCGCGCGTATATCTTTTTTCACTCGCCTATTCTTCCAAATGTTCAGCTAGTTTTGTAATCTTAATATCTAGGCAAGTCCTATTCTTTTATTGTGTAGGCATGTGAAGGTGCACTACTGGGTATGCGGTACGGGACACACTTATCTTTCTCTTTCGCTACACAAAAGTATAATACCCCCCACACGTTCAAATTGATCAGACCAATCTATTATAAAGTTTTCTATGGCTTGCTTGAGGAGAGATAAGTTGGCTCGAGCAATACAAAAGTAGTGAAGAGGAGGTGAGTGCACTTCCTATCACAGCATATGAAGGAGGACTTCCTATGAACGATTCCTAGACATAGAAAAAAGCGCTTTAGACCTTTAGCGTTAAATATGCCGCCGTCGAGCAGCCTATTTCCTGATCAAAGTAAAGGAAGGTTGTTTACACCTGCAAACGTACTACGTTTTGGTATTTACCTATTATGCTATCCGCCTGCTTTTATACTGGACAATTTGGTACCTAAGAGTAAAGGAATCCCTCCTGAGCAACCATGATATGTCAAACCAACCCAATCCGCAAACATTTCCACTAGTAAGAGTCGTTCCGGCATGCATTTCATCCTGATACGTCCTTTGTAAAAGGAGAAAAAAAAA
>VHZZ01044308.1:7299-18571 GCA_009801015.1 Silene noctiflora
GTACCCTGAATATCTCATTTTTTTGGATCATGAAGAGTTATATCCAGATTTCCTTGATGACATCGATGATTATTCACTCCTTGGTGAATACTTTGATGGTTTTCCGGGTCTTTAAGTCACCTGTCTTAATTTCAAGCTTTTCCTTGGGTGTTTTGGATTCGTCCCTTTTTTTTTTTTTTTTTTTTTTTTTTTTTTTGAAGCTTCTACTAAGCGTTGCTGAATTAATACTGTGTTTTGTCTAATGTCGTGAAGATAGTATGCCTAGACACACGCAGTGCATATTCTCGTTTAATTTCTGCATCCTTTTCGCTACAAGTACTTGTCTAATAGCTTAGTAGGTACAGAGTGTTTGCATAGTTTCAGCAAGTTGATCTCTTTTCTGCAGATGTAATGTATTTTGAATGGTCATTGTGTCTCAAAAAGATAAGGAGATCAAATATGAACTTGATCAAGCAATAAAATAAACTGTTCCATTCCAGATTTTCTCCCATAATGACAAACATGAACGATAGCGCAACTTGAAAACGCAAACCAAAAATCAGAGCAACCCATGAAGAAACTATACACAAATCATGAATTCACAACTATACTGGAGGAAGAAGAATACGACATGGCCTTCGTATAAACCTGGTAACCGGTAAAGTCAGTCAATGGCGATATTAATGAACAGGTTCATCCGTTAAATTGTCGGCATTAAGCTTTGTGATTTCCTTTACAGAAAAAATAAACAGGAAGAGGAGAAAAAACTATGACACAGGAGAAAGAAGGGTGCCAAAATCCTTTCTACAAACAGGGCAACTCTGACTCTTCTTCAACCATTCATCAATACATTCAGAATGAAAAACATGTTCACACCTTGGTAGAACCTTACACAATTCCTCGTCTTCAAACCCGTCTTTCAAACAAATCGAACACCCGTCTCGTCGTTCCTTTTTAATCTGTGAAAACATCACAGACGGTATAAAATCAATGATTTTTAACGATCTTTGTAGATGATCTTCTTTTAATAACCCGAAATTGATATCATTATCAGCATCATAATGGCCTTCATGTAATGCTTCAATATCAGTGTTTCGAGTCCCGGATTTGCAGATAGAAATCAAAAAAGTTGTTGCAAATAGAAGGATGTTTACAAGAAGACCAATTCCTGCAATGAATAAAAGCTCTTTGTTGTCTAGATCAGCCATGTCTACGTTTACAGTTTATACCTCTCCTTTTTTTTCTCTATTTTTTTTTTTATTATGGCAGATTCATTGAGTGTCTTGTTGATGAAAAAGAATAGTCCTTATTCATGATGATTCTGTGAAGAAATTTATGTACGTGACTGTTGAGAAAAAAGAAATCAATAATGTAGGAGAGATTGAGATAGAATCATGTATTTATATTGTATTATTGTTACTCTTGGACACTAACCAATTGCTGAAAGATTAATCTGAATTATTATTTTTATAATATAATGGTCTTTAGATAGACTTGGTCTGATAAACCTAATTAAACCGAAAAATATAACGTCAATTCATGAATATATTTTTAATAAGTAGTTACTCTTTTATGTACACATTTTACTCTTTCATGTACTTTTTTCCATAATGTTTCCATTCACTACCCTTTTCTTAAAAAATACAAAAAAAGAGTTCTCTCCTTCTCTCTTACGCTATAAAATTAATCAAATTCTACAAGTTATCAATTATTCATCTTAAATTTAATATTAATTCTTGATTAGTTAATGCTTAAGTTAACATAGGTTGATGTTGCTCGGCTAGGTAGCACAGACACTCCTCCTAACTAGCTGTCTCGTGTCCGACACCGTGTCCGACACACGGACACCCGACACTCGTCGGACACACGCCTATAGTTAGACGAGGAATAAAATGTCAAAAGAAATTGATTAGAAGATGGATTTGGCTGGGAAATGAGAATTATTTATAGTCAAGGTCAAATTTTACCTTCACTTATGTAAATTTAATATCAAATACATTAAAAAAAATGAAATTATACGCTATTTATAACCATAAAATATATATTTTATTAAATTTTAATAGCTTGTCCCGTGTCCTAAATTTCATAGGATGTCGTGTCACGTGTCCGTGTCGTGTCCGTGTCCGTGTCCGTGTCCGTGTCCGTTTTGGTGCTACCTAGTTGCTCGGTATGCTATTTTGTTAATTTGTTGTGTACTCTTCGGCTTTTTCCCATCTTTTTCATGCCCTCGTCACCAAACTTATCATTACCACTATTCTTTTAACTCCAATCGATAGTTGTTAGGAATTCAATTGTGGAACTCTAATGATACTAACTCCAATCGATTTGAGATCAATTAAGAGCTCAGATAAATTCAACTATGTCGATTCAATTGTCAAGACATGTGCATGGGTGGTGGGAGAAGGTCGGCAAAAGTGGCGCGCGGTGGTTGGTTGGCGGAGCCTGAGATGGTGGTTGGCGGTAGGGGTGGTGGTTGGGAGGTGGAGTGAGGATATTGATTGATAGAAAATTGAATCGGCAGAAAATTGAAAATAGATGGTGTTGGTAGGGGTATAATGGTAAATCATGTTCATGAATGAACAATACCTTTTTTATTGAATAATATTGATATATTGAAGGTGGGTTTTGTAACTTTAAATTGGAAACTAAAATTCTAAAATCTCAATCGAAAGAATGATGGAGAAATTGAACAACATTGTCTTTACTTTGTTCAATCATGTTAAAATTTAGGATAAGATTCTTGTCTTATTGAAGACGGCACTATCCGTCACAAGCTGAAAACGGATAGTGCCCCTCTTACAATATTATAAGTGGGGTGCTCCATTTAATTCAACTTGATTTGCCACTTGTATATTATAAAAGAGGCACTACCCATTTTCAACTTGTGACAAATAATGTCCGTCTTCAGTGAGAATTTGGGATTAGAAAATTGAGATAATATGCTTAGTTGTAGTATACTATGTAGAATTTACTAGTAGTTGGCATGAGTGCAATGTAGTGGACATTAATAAAAGGAATTAGTGCATGTGATTGTCCTACCGAATAATGAACGATTTTTTAAAATAATGTTCAAAAATAAAATATTTGTTGTTTTGGGTCGGAATTAAAATTATTTGTCAAAATAGTGTTCACGTAGGTTCGAAATTTTCAAAACCAAAAATGCAGAATAAATATGCTACTAACAATGGCGTGTTTAGTGTAACCCATATCTCGTCCCTTCAACTTCATCGCATCTCCCAATGTCTCAAGCCCTTTACCAATCACCAGTGGCCAATGGACGCCGCCTAACCATCGAGCAACTCTGACGCGCCGCCTGGAGGTTCAACCACCGTTGACGGCAATTTCATCTTAGCCTATCCTTTTCCTTAGACCACCCACTAGACACTCCTCGAAGTCACCATGYTGAAATCGACCGCAGCCAACGACTTAGGTCTCACTACACACCATTACAACCAACCTCCTCTGCTATTTAAGCACCGCCATACCGAAATCATATTTACCCCTTTCTAACACTACCAACGTTGAGTCGATTACTAATAGTTGAGGCGCTTTATATGGAGTTCTTATGGTTGTTTATGGGGTTGCGAGATGATATAATCTCCCCCCGGTTGTGCAATTGGTTTAGTGTTGCCAAAGTGCCATGGCTAGATGTAAGGGAGAAGAGGTAAGTGCATATTTTTTTAATGGACAAAATAGTGAACTATTGATTATGTCTTAAATTAATATGAGCCGTTGATTTGCACTGGATCCTCCAGTTCTTTTCAACTACTGGAAGACTAAAGACATGCCACCCTTAATGGCGTGTCTATTAGAATAGAAACGTCGTTTGAAATGGCGTGTTTACGTCAAAATAATTTTATTTCCATTTTCATGTTTAACAGTAAACACGCCATTATCAATGGCGTGTTTGCTCCGCGTCTCAGGTTCGTTTCCAAGTCTACGTGGACATCATTTTGACAAATAGTTTAAATTCTAACTCAAAACGACAAATATTTTATTTGAGCATTATTTTAAAAAATCGTTCCGGAATAATGCCACAAACTTAATGACTAATCAGTAATCACTGAGTATTATTATAATTTATATCTACAAAATGAATAAATATCCATTTGCCACGTACATTCTAGGATTATTAGATGTGATTATTATATCAAAGCGTCTTGCTTGTGACAGATACTATCCGTCACAAGCTGAAGATGGATAATGCTCTTCTCACAATAAGGCAAGTGGGAAGGCAAGTGGGGGAGAGTGGGAAGACAAGTGGGGGAGAAATGGAGCACTCCAAGAATAATGCCACTTACATGTTGTGAGAGTGGTACTATTCGTCTTTAGCTTGTGACGAATAGTATCCGTTTTCAATGAAAATTTGTCTTATTATATATATATTTATATATGTACGAGTTTCCATCTCATTCGCTACAGATAACATCAGGTGGACAACCACCAAGCATCTTCATGTTATTCATAATAATTGTACCTCCTGTCTTGGAGTCTTGGGTCCCCAATTGAATCCTAGCAGATGAATGAGACATTAATAATTGTTGGTCTTTCCCGCCCCTAGCCCCTAACGAGTATATTTAGGGGATGTTTGACCTTGTTTTTATAAAAGAATTTTTTTCTTTTTAAAAGGATTTTTTTATAAACTACTTTTATAGAAAATTGTAAGTGTTTGGCCAAATTTTTAAAAAAAATTGTTTTTTCATTGTTTGATATGTTTGGCCAATTAGTGAACAATTTTTGTTTTGCCTTTTAAGAATATCACATGTATCCCAAATATTATCATTTTAATGAAATTTATAGTGACGGAATTGAAAATATTATGAATAGTTAGTCAAATATTATTTTTGGCATGTAATAGAATGTTACGAATACAAAGAAAATTAGAAGTAGAAGTAGAAGCATCAATTTGCTACTTCTACTTCTAGTGGCTTAAAATGTAGTTTATGACTTTTTAAAAGTAGTTTTAAACTACCTAAAAAATGGTGTTTGGCCTAATTTCTACCTTTTCATTTATAAAAGCACTTCTAAAGCTTAGCCAAACAGCACCTTAATTTAAGGTTAAAACGGGTCAAATTTTTTTAAATATTAAGAGAATAAAACTCTCTAAAAATTTTCCTCCAAAAGGCATCAAACTAAATAAAGAAAGAAAAAGACATCCTTTCCTTAAATTACTAGTTTTAATCTCGTACAAAAAATGCACGGATTGTAGTTATATGCGCTATTATTTGGATAGAGGGACATATAAATGAGTGTCATTATCTGYTCAATGTCGCGACAATATAAATTAATTATAATTGGACAGGTTACGTGCAAATAATGAAAAATTTATAATTTAATATGCTAAARGCAAATAATGGTAATGAAACTAATTTAACATGTTAAATGCAAATAAAAATAATTAAGTTGAAAATGGTTATGTTTATAATATAGTTATTAATTATTAATACAAATAATAAAACAAACAACCCATCTATATGTCACTTAAGTAGATGACCCGTATTATACTTGTAAAGAAATTAGYATAATATATTAATATGGAGTAAAATATTATTGCATATACGTGACAATTTTTATACTTCTGATAATCTATTTTGCATTTTCGATGTGCTACATACTTTCACCGTTGTTTTTTTTACATTTATATACCACATGTGTTATATTAGATATATCTTACTCCCTTTGCATCTATTTGTTCTACCCATTTACCTTTTCGGAGGTCAACTTTTGGAAACTTCGACCATTAATAAAGTATAAAATATAATATTTCATAACATGATATTTACCTAGTTAACTTTGTTATAAAAAAAAAACTCTATCATAGGAATTTATTTTCATCCAAAAAAACTTATAAATGGATAAAACAATGGTCAAACTACCGTCTAGGAGACCGTGTATAAACTTAAAACCCTTCTTACTTGTGACACATRATATGAATTATGGGGTGAAATTTATGTGCAAAGCCGGCCCTAAGTCTTCTGAAAATAATGTAAGCGGCATGCTGCCAGTTTATAACAGTTTTCTTAATAAACTTTGTATAACATTATGTTATGTTTTAGGACTGCTAGCCTGCTAATATGCTATACACATTTATCGAATTGGCCCCAAAAAATGTCATTTCTCATTTCAATATACTCCCATAATCTAGAGGATGTTTTCATTTTTTTCTTTTGGTGTTTCAACATATTGTTTATGTTTATTTTATTTTATTTTTCTTAGAGTATTACTAATAATTATTATACCTTTGACTTAATTTTACTAATAAACATATAAACATAAACATATATAATACGAATTAGCGAAATGTTATCCAAACTAATTCAGATTTACAAAGCGCATCCACCACTATGTAGTTTGGACTTTGGATGATATTTCACCACTCTGCCTAAATAACAGACCAATTATTGTGATCAACCCAAGTCCCAAATTAAGCCCATCCACCTTCTAACAACTTATTATTCATTCAACCCCTTCACCCCATACTCATACTCATCTTCTGTCTCTTTCACCTCCCTCTTTTTTCTTTGTCTTTTCAAATCCAGTTAACTCAAAATCTCCYATAAATCCATAACAAATCCTACCACCGTCAATAATCACTTCAAAAAAAAAAAAAAAACTTAGATTAACCTATTTCTCAACAATCATTAAGCACTCTAATTTTATTTTATTTTCAGATTTCACCTATTACTCAATCATCAATACTTACATATTACACAATAATATACTTACAATCCACGACTTTCATATCAAATTTTGTATTTCAATTACATGCAGTTGATTATTGTGAGCCCATGAATGATTAGATCGTGTATGTATCCGTTGAATAATATCATTTTTAATTTATTCATGTTTTTGTTTTGTAACAAGTGAGTAGATCTGAGTTCGTCATCATTATTATTATTTACTAAATCTTTACTGTTTTTTCACGTGAAAAAAAGGTTTTTTCACGTGAAAAAAAGTAATACGAATAATTTTACATTTATAATKATAATTAGATTTTTAAATTTGAAGTAATAGTCAAAAATGGATTTTTTTTGGTTTTTTTTCATCATGATATTAAATTTGGGTCTCTGTTAAACATTAGCATATAATGATATGCAATTTTTTGTTTACATTTTATTTGTCTTGACAAGAGGGCGGATTTTTGGAATTGTAATTTATTATTAGTTCAGTTTGATATTTTTCAATATAAAAGTTTGAAATAGAAAGGAGATTGTAATTTATTAATTTGTAGTCATTTAACACTATGAATTTCTGTTTTTTGTATTTTATTTTTGGGTTTTGATATATACCACCCACGGGTAGTATTTAAGGAACTAAATATCGAAAAAAGTTTTTAATATATGCATTAATTGCATTGGGGTGTGTATAATTTAGTCTTGAATTCCTAACTTAATACCAAATATGGAAGATATTAAATGCTTTTGGGTTGTATATATCAAAACCCTTTACTTTTTGTATAAGATTGTTGGTAAACAATTTATATCATAAACATTTTGACATATGAATATTCTGAAACTGGAAGCAAATGAATTAATGAGATGCAGAGACGCAGAGTGAGGGTAATTAAATCATTAGATGAACATGGGTAACCTAGCAAAAATAAAATAAAATTAATTCCTGAAAATCAGGGACCAATCACAATCCTCTAATTGTTTTAGCTTTTATAGATAGGGGATTATCATTTCATCAAAATATAATCTTTTAATCAAATACTCCATAATATAATATATTCTTCAAAATCTAAATTATAATATTTCAATTCAAAAAAGATGAATTAATTATAATTTATAAACTGTATATTTCTAAATTTTTGTTATGTATATTATTATATATTAGAGAATGACTTGATACATTTTGTATAAAACAAAACATTAAACTAATATTATTAGCTTCGTCAAAAAAATTATTAACATGTTTTGAGAAAAATTATTATTTGTAATCATTAGTTTTATGTTAAATAAAAAAAAATCATCACACACATTTTATAACTTTATTAAATTCTCTTGATTAGTTCATAATTCATTTTTTTTCACATATCGAAATACAATGAGGTATATGACAAATTAATAATATATCAATTTAAAATATTTAAATAATAACTAAAAAAAAAACCTATATATATACTGCAAATGTGCGGGATCTACACTAATAATATCCTATTTATATAATAAGTCAAATATCATGTTATTTTTAGATATTTTACTTTTGTTTTATTTAAGATATTTGACATGTCTTAAGTTTAAGATGGATACTTCCGTCTAAAATGAGAATTTGTGTTACCGAATAGAGTTAGGTTTTGCTTGAAAACATCTTAACTTAAAATCTCTCACAACCTCCTTATATTTTCACATTTATATTAATCGGGTGTAAGAGTCGTCATATTCTAAGATGGTTTTAAACAAAAAAAAATGGTGATTTTTCATTATTGGAATATACTTTTGTTTAATAATCTTAATTTTATTAATAAAAGACGAAAATTTTATTTTGAAATTTACGACGATTTCAAGGTTAAATAAATAACTATAGAATTTGACATGGATACGTGATAGAAATATAGAATAATATGAAAACTGGGACAAGAAAACTAACGTATGAAAATTAAGACGAGAAAACTAACATATGAAAATAGGAAGCCTAGTGCAAAAACAAAATTTAAAACAAACTCCATTGCTTTATATATAACGTTTTTTATGTTTTAAAGTGATTCTTTACCTTTATTATTTAAAAAAATACGTTAACTCAAAAATCTTCATTCTATTAATACAAGAACATTTCCTTAATTTGTATGCACTCACGTCATCAAAATCAAAGTTTATATTACATTTTTTTTTTTACAAAAGTGGTAGGGCTTGGCTGAAAATAACACTCATTATTCAGGATTAAAGTGGCAATTTGCATTTTTTTTTATCAATATTTAATTTACCTTCATGTATTTATATGCCATATAATTTTACTCACAAAAAAACCATATAATTTTATATGATATTTATTAATATGGTTTGTATATTAGTCCAAATTGTGAAAATACATAAAAAAGATTGATGAAAAATAATGTTAAAAATGTAAAATAACATAAATTTTGGAAAAAAATGAGATAAAATAAATAAATCAAAATAACAAAAAATAAGACATGGGTAAAATTGGATATTCGTTCCCGTTTTCAAAACCACATCGAATATCAAAATCTCAGAAGTATTTCATTATACTTATCCGATACGGATTTTCCGGATATTCGAGTATATATGATATTAAATTACATTAATAATATTAAATGACATAATAGTGTTAAATCGAATAATTTTTTTACTTCAATATAATAAAAGGTAAATATATTGCAATAGTATTTAAGTTAAGAATAAGTATTATTAGAATTCAATTTCAGACTAAAAAAAAAAATCAAAACTCATTATTTCATAAAGTATCAAAATTAACATGCAACATTAGTGAGTCAATTTTCGTCTAAAGATTATTAAAATTTAATAAACCTTAATCCAAAAAAAAATGACTAGAGATTAAGCCATTATTAAAATGGCCTTAAAACTCAAAAATACATTAAAATTATCAATTGAACTCAACAGATCTTATAAATTTACATCGACCTCATGTATGTACTTACCTAATTGATGAGTCGATCAAACATTTAACAGCATCACATCAAAATCATCACGGATATTTTAACAAATAAGAGTACTTGTCTATAAATATAAATATAAAAATACTTAATTTCATATTAATCGTTTTCTATATTTTTATTGATCAAATATTTTTCCCGTTACAATATGTCGATAATCTTATCGTAAAGTGTGTTAACAAACAAATTGATGTAACATGGTTTTATTTATAGTAGTAGCAGTTTAATGTCACTTCGAATTAAATTATTTAATAGACAAATAAAACAAAGTTTAATGTCCTACTAAAAAAGCCAAATGATAAATTGTTTAACTAAAATTCGTATTTATATTGTTTTTATTTTTGTTGAACGGGTTTTAAAATTGTTAGGGATTTTATTGGTATTTTTTAAACGTTTGCTGTAACACCCCCATACACCAAGGTGTCTTACCAATACCACCTAATACATGAGAATGCTACCATCTCGGTTACCAGAGGCATGATACTCAAAAGTGACTATCAAGAAACGTAATTTAAATAGATAGTTTAAGATGATACATAAATCCAACTGTAAAAGAAATGAAATACAAATGTTCCAAAACCAAATAATACTAAAATCCAACTGAAACTGAAAATATCATGACACAACAGCGGAAGACTTCTAATTGACTCGTGGTGACTCATCCCCAGCTAACCCGTGTGCATCCAAGCCATACCTGCTAAACAACTGTTCACCATCCCCAAATGGATCACTACAGTTTTCAAAACAATTAAACGGGGTCAGTTACTGTATAACTTTATAAGATAAAATAACAAGTACTCAGTCACAATCCTCCCACACCGTCACATCACCAATCATCTGATTAGCCCGAAGGTCTAGTCCTGCAAGATTGCCAATCACAATCGGTAGTCCACACCGCCAGTGGGGGACCGTAACCTTTGACACCTAAGCCCCGCTCATCTCCATCGAGCGAATAACCCAAGTTTCCTTAGTGTACACATCCCCCTTGTGACGGGAACCACAAGGGGCGAATCAAGGGCGTGAAACCACTCCCGAAAGTGACTCCACTCAGCCGAGGGCACACCTCGCGAACCACAAACAATCAACAACAACCAATTACAATATCAACAATACCAAAATAAAAAAACAATAGTATAACCACATATCTGTGACACCCCGCTATTTAGAGACACTCAAATAATATGCGGAAGCGAAATAAACAGCGGAAATACGGGATTTTTAAAACATTTTAAGGTCTAAANTATCATGACACAACAGCGGAAGACTTCTAATTGACTCGTGGTGACTCATCCCCAGCTAACCCGTGTGCATCCAAGCCATACCTGCTAAACAACTGTTCACCATCCCCAAATGGATCACTACAGTTTTCAAAACAATTAAACGGGGTCAGTTACTGTATAACTTTATAAGATAAAATAACAAGTACTCAGTCACAATCCTCCCACACCGTCACATCACCAATCATCTGATTAGCCCGAAGGTCTAGTCCTGCAAGATTGCCAATCACAATCGGTAGTCCACACCGCCAGTGGGGGACCGTAACCTTTGACACCTAAGCCCCGCTCATCTCCATCGAGCGAATAACCCAAGTTTCCTTAGTGTACACATCCCCCTTGTGACGGGAACCACAAGGGGCGAATCAAGGGCGTGAAACCACTCCCG
>VHZZ01044411.1:0-10819 GCA_009801015.1 Silene noctiflora
AGTATTATGACATTTCGCTTTTAGACTCCAAAAAGGTTTTAAAAATCCCGTATTTCCGCTACTTATCTTTTCGACTATGTTATATTTTGGTGTCTAAAATAGCGGGGTGTCACATGTTGTGTACGTTGATACATGATTATCGTCTCATGAAAAATGTAAACTTGTCTCGAAATCATGTTAGTTGGAAAGAATTGTTGAATCTCGTGTTACAAGGTTTCCCAGCCGGTGGGCCGGCTGCCGGTTCACCAGCCGGCTGGGAACATTCTGTTTCAAATGTTGGATTTTTGGAGTTGAGAGTGTCCCAGCCGGTGGGTCGGCTGCNGGAGCACTCCAGTAGCTGGTTTGTTTTGGGTGTGTGAAGGTTGCCCCAGCCGGTTGGCCGGCTATCGGTCAGCGTAGGCCGGCTACCGGTCAGCCTAGGCCGGCTGGAGGCACCTGAATGTTGTTAGACAAATTATATTTTGGCGTTGTCCCAGCCCACTCGCTGGCGGTTGGTCCACTGACCGGCTAGGAAGTCTCTGATTGTTTTTATACAATTTATGGTTGTGGTCTGTGCCCCAGCCGGTGGGCCGGCGGCCGGTTCACTGGCCGGCTGGGAGCACCCGAGTGTTCTTTCTTTATTATTTCGCATGAGTATGATTAATATACAATTTGTTCATGATTTGTTTACGTTATGTCTCATGTTTCGCATGTTCTACTCATATTGCTTCCATTTGTTTACGTTTGATGCTCTCATGAATCTAATGATTGTATTCGCCATGTCATCTCATGAATTGCTTAACTTGTCTACGTCTCACTTGTGCTTTTATGGCAAGTGAGGGTTAGCAATTTCTGCTTTTCTGGCAAGTGGAAGGTTAGCCACTTATGCTTTTCTGGAAAGTGGAAGGTTAGCCACTTGTGCTTTTCTGGCAAGTGTGCTTGTCTCTCGGCACTTCCGCCACTCTCGTGCTTTTCTGGCGATTGGGGTACTCGACCTCTTATTTGTAGGTCGAGTCTCGGGTGCGGGCCTTTCCGCCGCATGTCGTTGTCTGGCCAGATATAGACTAGGGCGTACCTAGCTAGTCATCCTACCAGGGAAAAGTATGTGTCCATAGTAGTGAGAGCTTGTTATAAGTCTTGAATGAGTGCATGTGCCATTTTCCATTAGTTTCATCTCAGGTTTGTTTGTTTGTTGGTGTCTCGGATTTGTTTTAAAGGTAACCTCTGAGCAGGACACTTGTATGATTATGCGTAGTGCCTTGGACATGTTTTAAAGGTAACCTCTGAGCCGGACACCCGCATGATTATTTTTGCTTTGATCCTATCGGACACTAAAGGTGAGATGCAAGCCTTTAGTTGCGATATGATGGCCGAGATTGATTTTTCCATCCGTATTTATGGTGAGATGCAAGCCATAAATACGCATGTGACGTTAGTAGCCATGTCCCGTGCTTGTGTGCTAAAAGACTTTTAAGTAATGGCTACGGTTTTCTCTCAAATATATTATATGTTGGCTTCTCGATATCCATGATATGTGACATTTATATTGGCTTAACATATGTGATGTTTTGGTCGGATTACCTTATGTGAGTGTCTCATATGCCTTTGATYYTYATCGDTTCCRTATGCTTRTCACATGCTATAGTTCAYCTATCTTATCATATGTTTATGATAATCGTAWTTATAATGTATGCTTGTATGTTTAAAGTGCTTAATTACGTTCATTTCAGTGCATTGTGGCTATGAGAACCTTGAGTTACTCCCCACTGACTGTGGCATTCATGTTTACATGAATAACAGGTACAGGACGTTGTTAACTTGGGATGAGACATGTGTGCTAGCGTGCAATTTGACTCCGGACTCGTAGTAGTTGGCTAGGCTCATGTTACCCTTGAACTATTCTTATTTTGTCTATTCGTGGGATCTATTTTCCCCAAACATCTATCTATGTTGGTTTGTATAACTTATATTTTCTCACATCCTTCCGCGTGTTTGTAGTTTATTGACATTTCGCTTTTAAACATAAAAAGTTTTAAAAATCTACCGTTTTTCCGCTGCATCGAAATCATTTAAGTTATTTATTTGGTGTCGTACATAGCAGGGTGTCACATTGGTTTGGGGGAGTTTGATGAGTCATATTTATATACATTATATGGCTCCCCTTTAGTAGTTTTATTACGGTTTTCATGCTAAGTTATACGATATATATGCCATTTATGCTAGAATAAGATACTTCCATGTTTCGGTGTTTTTAACGCAGATATGAAGCATTTGAGGAGCAAAAGAACATAATGAGCACCGCGAATTTGGCATGGAGTAATTAACGAAGTATGACACGAAAAAATAGATGAGCAAAGGAAGAGAATTGAAGAAGTCGAGAAGAAAAGAGCTGAGAACGAGCCAAACTCGATCTAATTAGCCATGACTCGATCGAGTTGGTGAACTCGATCGAGTTTCTAATCACTCGATCGAGTTTCGACCCTGTTATGATTTCCGCGATATTTATTAGTCGGTTTATGTTTTCTATAAATACCCTATTAGCTTTTTATTAGGGGGACGTATTCTTTTCAATAGATTAGCCCTAATTACTCTCATAAAAACTCTAGATTAGTTTAGCTATCTTTATTATTTTTGCGGATCTACTTTGTTCTTAATTCCTTTAATTCGGTAATATTTCTATTCCAACTTTACTGTTCTTCAATTATATTAAGTTATTATCTTTATTATTGTTAGATTATTATCCGTCTGTCTTTATAATTATGATTTCAATTATGCCTTTTAATCTTGTTGTTGTTGTTAATTCCTTTATTATGAGTAGCTAAATCTTCAATCTAAGGTGAAAAGGGATATAGGTTGTTAGAAGGGGACTAATTAATGAATTGTTGTTAAATTGCTTTAAAGCTGTTGTTCAATTGTTGCTTTAATCCTAATTGATTGATTACTGGCCAGAGTTAATTGATTAGTCTCGCATACTAGGATTTCTACCGATCGGATTAAGACTAGTAAATGCTACAACAATTGAATAGACCTAGATTAATGATAGCGACCGCATGTTAGACTACATCTAAAGTTCATAATTGGATCGACCGACCTTATGACCTTAAACAGTTAAATTGCTCAATCAATGAATTAWATCCAMCCTGAATAACTGCCWAGTGAACTTGATCYSTAGACTCTTTAATWTTATTGTTTACGACTCTTTAATTCACTTGCAATTTAGTTAGTATAAACCAAACAAACAAACTCTTCAAGCAACTGTTACCGTTAGACAATTTAATCAGTTAACAGATAAAACAATCGTCTCTCCGTGGATTCGACCCTGACTTACCGCTAGCTATTAGTTAGTAGTAATTTAGGATTTATTTTGATATATGTTGACTACGACATTAGCCTTATCATTAGTGCTTCTAAGTCCATACACTTCAAGGTGGACTATAAAGGTACAAGGAATGTTGTGAACTTGACTGAGAAAATATGTGATTGTTTTCATTGCCAATTAAGTGGAATACCTTGCACTCATGCTATGGCATGTATACTTGACCAACGTCATATCCCCGAAAACTATGTTGATGAAACATACTCTAAAGACAAGTACTTGTTGGCTTATACGCCAGCTATCAATCCTATGCCTGAATTACAATAGTGGGATAGGACTAAGCATGAAAAACCACTACCTCATGCATTTAGGAAAATGGCAGGAAGACCTTCAAAAAATCAGCGTAGAAAGGAGCCTGATGAGGGTATGGGTCAAGTCAAGAGGGGTAAGAAGTCAAAAAAGTGGTCTAGATGTGGTACTCTTGGGCATAATGTGAAAAGCTGCAAAAAATCCTCAAGTTGATCCTATTTCAAAAAAGAAGGGTTAAAGACCTCCAATTAACTCATCTTGGGTAAAAGCTTCAAAGAAAAAGGCTAAACAAAGAATGGGTAAGAGGGTACATGATCAAACCATCCTAAGTCAAATTGGAAGTAGTCAACCTTCTTTGGAGGGGACGTCTTAAACTGACTTAAGCTAATTCAAGTAGTCGTCCCATTGTAGTACTGACCAGGCTAGTATTTTAAGTAGGTGGTAGATTGTAAGAAGTTGAAAACTTGTGTTTTGTGACCACTTTTGTAATGCCTACTCTGTAGGTAGTATGTCTCTCTAAATTAAATTAATCGACTAACTTTTTAGTCAATTTATCAAGGGACTAATTAAAATGTATCTCATATAATTAATTAGTTAACTATTGGGCTTTGTTCCTCTAGTTGTGACCGAAAGGGGTCAGTTGATCACCGCTGTCATACGACAATAACGTCAAACTCTAGTCAGCCAACCGTTATCGATTTACGTTAATCAAATGACAAGGATCATAAAAATAAATATCCTTATTGTATTCCTTTAATGAGATTTATTATGTAAACGCACTATTGTAGAGGACACCTACTCCAATAAAAAGGACATAGACGTATATGATTGATGATGCACTTGATTATGCACTTGATGATGGTATTGCTTAGTGATGATGTAGCAGAAATTAAGGTTAGAAATTGATGATAATGATGAAGGATGTTCATAATTTGGTCTTTTGACGATTTTTAATCAGGAAAGTTGGGATGCGTATAAGGTATACTGAGTGGGTTTGTATTGATAAGAGTTAGTGTAATTTTTTTGGGGGTATGATTTTGAGAGTTAATTAAGGTAATTATTATTTTAGTTAGTAACCGAGTCCGAAAATAATTAAAACCATGTTCGGAAGTGAAATACGGTGTGAGTTGGGATATATACACTCTAATGTAGGTGGTATTTTGTAATAATTGAAATACAAGGTGGTAGTTTGTAAAATACCGTAAATACTAGGTGGTTATTTACATTTTTCACTTGTTTTTACTAATGTTAAATTATGACTGAAATCATTGTGAAATTGTGTTGGTTGGCCTGCGGGGCAAGAGTGTGATGAGTTAATAGTATGCGAGGTACAACTACGGTTCTGATCCTGAAGTTTTTGCACGTTAACTGTGATTTGATAGTAGGCCAGGCATAGGAGCGGTTGTGGACCTGATGAATTAGTAGGCCAGGAACGGGGATGTAGAAGCGTCGTGGACCTGATGTTTAAACTAGGCCAGACACGGCGATGTAAGGAGTGTGTCGTGGACCTTATGATATGTGACAATTGAGCCATGTGGGTGACGTGAGCTGTGGCTGTGTATCTGTGGCCATGGATACGAGTGAAGGCTGTGAGTCTCGGATGTGGTGTGATGCCTGTGTTTCCGTTGTGTTGTGCTTTATGTAGGGAATGTTTATATTAGTTTGTATTGTTTTTGTTTAAAAATTTATATTCAGCATGTTGTTGACTATGTCGTGTCTTGTGTAAATTGTCACCTATTTCTGGGGTGGCTAGTGTTAATCCATTTGATAATTTCTGATTAAATAGGGAGCAGTTATTAAAGCAGTCTAGATTAGTGACTATCGTGATCGTTGTGCTGGGGAGTTGTACGCGTGACGGGAACAGAGGCTGAGTTTAGTACCACCATAAGTTAATCTTCACAAGATGATCTACTTCGACATTAATATCGTTAAGAACTCAGTTGTATTTATTCCATTCGACAGTTAATGTAAGATAATGTAATGTTGTTGAGACAATGTATTATTCAAGAAAAGCAAATTTTATGTAAAGTACTTAGTTTTGTTTTATTTGATATCCATTGCCTCAGGAAACTGAATGAAACAGTGTCAATTAGTCGGGAATGTCTTGCTAAAGGCTCCTATTTAAATGGGGGTGTAACAACTAACTTTTAGTTAATATATTCAAGGGACTAATTAAATTGTAATATATACAAATAATTAATTTTTCTATTGGGGCTCCTTCAAATAAGTGTGGCCGAAAGTGATCAGTAGTTGATCACCGCCATCATAGGACAATAACATCAAACCTTAGTCGGCCAATCGTTATCGATATATGTTGATCAGATGACGAGTATAATGAATATATCCCAAGTATATTCCTCTAATGATATTTAGTAAGTAGACGCACTATTGTGGAGGATACCTACTCCAAGACATATATCTCAAATGGTTTAGACGCTGGTGTTTTCACTACTTCCCCTGTAGGAAAAGAGTGGAAATTAGCAGTTACATTACATGGAATTGGAACAAATAATAAAGTGGAGTATGAAGCTCTTCTTGTTGGTTTAAGATAATTAGTTGAACAAGGAGCGTTGAACGTACGAATGCTGGGGGATTTATAACTTGTCATTAATCAGGTTAATGGTTTGTTTAAGTGCAAATCTTTGCCATTGTCTAAGTACTTTCAGAAGGTGGAGGATTTGTTTAAGCACTTTCGAAAAATTGAATGTGTTCATGTCTTAAGAGATCAGAATGTGATTTCTAATTAGTTAGCCAAGCTAGCTCCTGGTTATAATCTAGACGATGTTGATACACTCACGCATGTGGATCGATTAGACTAGGATTTTCTAGTAAGAGATGTTTCCTTTACAACAGAAATTTGTAAGGTAGACATTTTGGAAAAACTATTAGATTGGCGAGAAGACATTATTAGTGTTTTAAAATGTCCATCACAAAAGGGTATTCACCCAAAGCTTAAGAAAACAAGCTTTTGGATATTTCTTGATTGACGACGTCCTATATAAAAAGGACCAACAAGGAATATTATTAAATTGTCTAGGTGTTGATGATGCGTTATTAATTATGGCCGAAGTCTATGAAGGAGTTTGTGGCGCTCATCACTTGGGACAAAAAATGAGATGGTTAATTCATCGTCATGGTTTTTATGGCCTTCAATCTCAGAAAACTGCGTGACTTATGCAAAGGGTTGTAAGGCTTGTCAAGGTTATGGTCATATAAGCAGGATTTCTGGCAATGACTTAAAACATATTATTAAGCCATGACCTTTTTCGTGGATGGGCTATGGATATGATAGGGGAAATTAAACACCGTCCTCAAAAAGACATAGATATTTGGTGGTCATACTGATTACTTCAGCAAATTGGTGGAAGCTAAACCTTTTAAGACTTTGAAAACACAATATTTACTGGATTTGTTAAAAGAATTCATTTTTATTCGCTTTAGATTGCCTGAAAGAATTATAGTGGATCAAGCGCCTATGTGTAACGAGCTAGCGATGCAAGAGTTTACTACTCAATATGGGGTAAACTATTGAATCCTTCTCCATATTACGCTCAAGCAAATGGGCAGGCAGAGTCAAGAAATAAGTTGATTAAAGCTAGGATTTCTAAGATGATCGCTGACAATCCTAGAGATTGGCATGATAAATTACTTGATACGTTGTGGGCTTCTAGGACTTCAAAAAGGGGGGCTATTGGGTATACTTCATATCAATTAGTTTATGGGCATGATGCGGTAATTCTAGTAGAAATTAACGTGGAATATACTCGAATTTCGTATCAAAATTCTTTGGATTTGGATTTTTATTCTAAATCTATGAATATTGCTAATTTGGATATTGAAAATTTAAGAGAGCAAGTGTTGTTAAACTCATTAAAAAATATGGCCAGGACAGTTAAGGCATATAATGCACGTGTGAAAACTAAGTCTTTTTAAGAAGGAGATTTGGTGTGAAAAGTGATTTTGCCTGAAGGGCATAAAGATCATTTTTTATGGAAAGTGGTCACAAAGATTGGAGGTCCATTCAAAATTACTAAGGTTTTTTCAGGTAAAGCGTACAATTCAAAAGGAACATAAATGGTAAGACTTTGAAGTTCTATCACCCAACTATTTGGGAGAAATACGCAGGAGATATTAAAATACAGTATCTAGAGTTTTTGGATAATATGAGGGCATTATACTGATTAAATAAAATCATCCCTCTGTATTGTTTTTGGCTTGTCGAATTAAAGTTAAAAACCCCATGATCTCATGAATAAGGGATTGAGTGCAAGTTTTCGATCAAGTTCTTTAATTTGGCACTCATGTTGATACTGGGCATTCTAAGCTGAGGATACTTGATGACAGAGAATCTGAACAGATAAAATATCAGCATAAAGTTGAAAGTCACTCAGTGCTAAGGTCTGTAGTTGATCGATCTTATCAACATAGCTTTGAATTTGGTCGTGGATAGGAATAGTCTTAAAGTCTGTCACAAGTTATGAATTTGTTGTAGTAACTTCCTATTTGTTGGCAATAATTCCAAGCATTCCAATTTAGTAATGACCAGGAGCGCTAATAGAGAACTTATAATGGTTCCTACCATTGGTGATTGCTTAAGCCATGATAAAACCAGAGGTGTCAGTTCCTTGAGACACTCCTATTGGAATTGCCTTTTGAAGGAGATGGAGTCTGCATTATCTCCGCGTCTTTGGAGAAGTCTTCCCGGAAGTAAACGAGACTATAACTTGAAAATATTGGATTTTAAGAGGTATTTTTTCAACAACTTAGACTCGAACGTCCTGAATTTGGTGTTTAATAATGCTATCAACCATGCCCATTGTTGTATCTCCCTGGGATATATGCTTGTCAGAATTGATAGGCTTCTGAGATGATGCGCTGGAAGCAACAACTGACCTTTGTCCCTAGGGGTCTGCTTTTGTGGAATTATGACCTCAAAAAGCTAGTCTAGATCAAGTTTATTCTTTCCAACTTGGCAGTATTTATCACTTGATTTGTGCAACTCTGAGTAGGGAGTTGGGCCGCTTTGTCTTGAAGTGAAGAAATCAAGGAAGGCCTAATGACTTGATCATGGTAAGAAATCTCAATTATTCGAGCAGTAATTAGATCTTATTCAGATATTTCGATTAGTGGAGAAGTTGCGACTTGTGTTCCTTCGGGTGCTGGTCTAAAAATTTTTAACCTTTTGGGACTCACTCTGAAAGTGGAGGAGTTCACACATTTCCTTGTTAAGGGCTTTTCATCAATGATATCATCTGACCTAGCTGAACTAGTTCTTTCTCTTCTGATTCAGCACTGTTTGAGGCTAGAAAATTCGCCTTCAGAATGAAGGATGATAAAAGAATGTCCAATTTTCCCGAAAGATCCAGGGGAATGATGAGTTCTTGAAAGGTAGGCGCTGCTTGCCTTGAAGAAGCAAAACTTCTTGGCATCTCACGATATTGACCAACGGTAGGAATTTTTGGGCCTAACAAAGCTTTGGCTACAAAGTAAAATAGAATTTAAATCGTGAAAAGCAATAATCTAAGTGGCCAGAAATTTTCGTGAAAAATGAAAACCTCATATATTGCCTTTGAGCGTATGAATCGCTTGAATAAATCTAGTGCTGGAACACCATGGTGAGGAAGACAACCATTGGGCATGTGAAACTGTTACAGCATCATGGCAATAGTGTATACAGTTCAGTAGCCCAACAAATACTCTAGAGAGAGGGAGGGGGGTGGGGGGTGTTTAATAGAGTATGTAACTTTTTTAAAAAAATGCACGCAATACAAGATGTACTAATAATTTGTGACTTATTGATTAAGTTCGAATATATGAAGTATATAAAGATATTGCAAATGTTGAAAAGCATTATAAACAAAATGGTACGAAAAAGATAAATAACACACGAGATTTTAACGTGGTTCGACCCAATTGAAAAGTCTAGGTCCATTCTTATTAATTTTTTATCACGAGCGCCTAATCCGGTCTAACATAAAATAAACAACTAACCCTCACGACTAACCCTAATCGTGCTAATGAAGGATGTTAAGCCTTCGGTGTTTGAGAGATGTGAAGCTCTAGACTTGTGAAGGATGTTAGCCCTTCGTGGTGTAGGATGTTAAGCCTACGGTGCGTAAGAAGTTAAGCTTACAAAATTTCAATATGAAATACAATCAATTCTAAAACAATACAATTCAATTATCTAGAAGAGGATTGTAAAACAATGCACTTTTAAAGATAAACTTTTGACATGAAAAATACGTAGTTTAAAGACTCAATTTTCAAAAATAATTTGCAAATAAACGATTAAGACCAAAGCTTAAAGTAGCGGAAAATGATTTTGCAAAATGTCGATTGAATCAATCAAGAAAGTTATTCAAGTCGTGTGTTCTAGGTTTGGAGTTGAATCGTATATATATGGAGGCACACGGGCGTAAATAACATAAACCTTTAGAATTAGGGTTTCTCGTGTGCTTGCCTTGATGCACACTCGAAATCTAATTTTTTTCATAAAATAATACTCCCTCCAATTTTTTTATAAAGTAGTGTAAGTAGTACAGTTTATAAGAGAGAAAAAATAATAAAGAATGAATAAAGTTGTGTAAGTGGTAACTTTTTATAGGAGAGAGAAAATAATAAAAAAGAATGAAACATACCAAAAAAGGAAATAGGGAAGATATTAAGAAATAGGAGGGAGTGAAACATAACCATTTCTAAAATATCTTGGCCAAAATTAGATTTAGAAAGAATAAAGTATAAATCATATCTATAAAAGTATAACCGAAAAAGATCACATAGAATCTTAACAAATTCGGTTAAGAGTTTTATGGAAAATAAAATAGTTTCCACAATATAAAATATCTTTTAGAAGATAAGATTCATGTTTAAATATAAACTAAATCTTAATGTATCTTTTGTCAAAAGATTCTACAATATCTTGTAAACAAGATACAATGAAATTTTTCTCCAAAAGATATACAAGCTTAGATTTTAATCTAATTGAGAATCAAAAAATAAAACGAGATATTATGGTTTTGAAATAAATAATCAAAGCGAATTAAGAGTTTTTTAGAAAACAAATAAAACTCGAACTTCAGCATGTCGCAAGGAGACTGTCTCTTCAAATGAGGATACCGTGTTGGAGTAAGTGTCCTCAACAATAGTGTGATCGCAGCGATGATTTAAATATCATTATTATAATCTCAAAATAAGAATACACAAGGGATGATTCTT
>VHZZ01044416.1:526-13826 GCA_009801015.1 Silene noctiflora
TTCATGATGTTAGCTTTCCAACGAGTGGTCACACGCCTTATTTGGTTAAGTAACGAAGGAGATGCTAGGGGTCTTTGGTCTTAGTCTTCGCTTGATGCTTGGTCGTTAGATTCTTTCATTAGCTCCGAGATGCTCCATAAAAGCGAGGTTAGCGCTCTTTTCCTATGAATGGCACCCAACCTTATAGAATAGAAAATAGAAAGCTAAAGATATACGAAATGGCTATAATTATCACAAAAAGCATGCAAAACGAGGCTAGTTAGGGGAGTAAAAGTGTGTAAATATCAACCACATCAATCATATGACAACCATTTGCATACCGTTGATTTATATAATGGGACATGTACTTGTAACAAGTTTCAAACATACAAGTATCTTTGTTCACATGTGTATGCCGTTTGTAAAAAAAAATGGCTTAAATGCAAGACAACTTGTAGACATCAATTGCACTACGGGAGAACACTTGGCTTCATATGCGTCTAAATTTCAGCCTTTGAAAGATGAGGCTTATTGGGATCCTTACAATGGGCCTACAATAGTGTGTGATGAGCCTATAGACACATACCTTTCACTTGACTATTGGCGAGGCTACTGTGACCATGCAAGATGTCCAAGTGCTGTTAAGGGTAAGGATTAGAGGGGATGTTGTTAGTGGAACAACAACTTATAATTGGCGAGCATTGGTAAATGAACTCTTGGGTAAAAAACTGGGTGACGATGACATTAAAAGGGTTCGTTAAGGATTGGTTGGTTGTTAGAAAATTTTAGTGGTCTTATGGAAGATGCAAATGAACAAGTGCTACATCAATATGTGAGAGCATATTTGCTTATCTTAATGACAACTATCATGTTTCCGAACAAGAGTGGTAATGGCAAACACCTTGTTTATTTGTCTTTGTTGAGGGATTTGACCACCATAGACAGTTATTCTTGGGGTAGTGTCGTTCTTGCTACTTTATATCGTAATTTATGTAGAGCAAGCCACGTCAAGTCAAAAGACATTGGAGGTTCCCTTATACTATTTCAATTATGGGCATGGGAGCGGATTATAATTGGTCGACCTATAGTCACGGTCCCCAAGACCCACCCACTCATCAAGGACCGAACCCATTAGGTTCTCAACATCAACTAAGAATTGACTCATTGGGTCTTAGGTGGCAAAGTGTGAATCGTAAGAGATCTCAAGACACAACCACACTAGTTGGATATAGGGATGCTTTGGATACCATGCGACAAATTAGTTTATATGGCAACCTTACACCCAACAAATTTTATCTTTTTTACCTGATTTTTGTCATGATGACTTGAATTATTGGGTCGTGATGACACCTATGATTTGTTTCGACATTGTTGAGTAGCATTTTTCTAATAGGGTAGCTCGTCAATTTAGGTGAAAACAAGATATCCCTCTACCTTATGATACATAACCTAAGTTGCACAAAGTTGACAAAAGGGGTGCCAATATAAGGAATTGGTTGGAAAAACATGCGCCTTACTTGCTAATGTGGGTTAGGAGGGGCCAATTTAGGTTCTGTGTGTGGAGGACGACAATGAAATGACCTACTATGACCCTTACATGGTTTGGTACCGGGATCACACTCGTCTATTCATTAGCCCTTTATCCCAACAAACACAATCTACTTATCAAGCACCATTTAGAGCCTCACAATTTCTTGTAAATATACTTAATATACTTGTCTATTACTCATACTTAAACCATTATTTCATAGAATGTTATTTGTGATGCTATTATTTTGTTTTAGGCTCAAAGTTTTTGTCAATGTCCATATGACTTGTGATAAGGAGCTTCAACAAATGTCTCCTGAGGTGCCCCCTCATTTCTACTCCATTGTTTCTAACATCCAGCACTACTCCTCTCAATCTCTTCAACTTGTAGGCTATTCTCATCTTCTTCAACCAACCGAAGATCCAAGGGAAGAAGGTTCACCTATGGGTTATGAGTCGCTCGACTCAATGGAATTGGAAGACAATGTACCTTTGAGACAATACACTCGGTGATCTAGACGCTCTAATACTTCCATGTCACCCATCAACGAACAAGGTACCCCGGAGCCTCCAAAGGGAAAACGGTTTTGGTCTCGTCTTCAAGGGAAGAAGAAGAATTGAAGAAATTAATGTAATGTCATAGTTTAGACGATGAATGGATTAGACTTTTGGTGTGTAAACTCTATTTTAGTACCTAAACCCGTTGTGCTAAATAATTTGGTGTGTAAACTCTATTTTAGTTTTAATAGACCATGCTTTGTGTCCAATTTGAGTAATTAGGTTTGTGTTGTGCCTCTTTGTGTTGTGCAATTGAATTAAATATGGAGAAAGGGAACTCGATGTTGAATTATAAATAAAAAAATGTTGCTGAAGAAACACGCCATACTCAATGACAGGTTATTCCAAATAGACATGCCACTGGAGAAACACGCCATTTGTAGTGGCGTGTTATGTGATGTAAACACACCATTTTTGATGGCCTATTGCAATTTCCAGTAGCTGCTATAAGTTTACAATTTCATACTAACTATAAACACGCCATTAGAAGTGGCGGGTTTATCCCGAGTTTCAGGTTCTAAAATTCCGAGCCTATGTGGACACCATTTTGACAAACACTTTCAAAATCAAGCCAAAACGACAAATACTTTATTTTTGAGTATTATTTTAAGAAATAGTTCCTTAATAGATCATAATTTCAAAAACATTAAAACTAATTGTGACTAAAAAAACATACGGAAAACAAGGCGTCGGAGAAAGGATAAAAGAAGACAGGGGCGGAACCAGGAATTGTATGTACCTAGGGCTAAATTTTTTTTTCCAAGGTTCGAAATACATTAGAAGGTTTTATGAGTCGAAAAGCATACAAGTTTTTATCGATATTATTAGAGAGTATTTTACGTGTCACTTTCGTAATATTTTAACCATGACAAATGCCGTGTTTTAATTTGATTTTTTGTAGACTTCTTAAATATTGATTACTCGTAAACTAAATCAACTATTTTCTATTTTTTTAAAATTATTTGAGCGACTAACTACTTAAATTGAGTTTGTAAGACGATTTTAATGAACTTCATTTTCAACGATGTACATAACATTTTTATAATTTGACCGTAACTCACTTTTGTGGCGTAAAATGATGTACTTATACATCAAAATGGGTCGGAAAGTTATAGAGAAACAAGATTGACACTTAACGGTTTTGAAAACTATGGTAGACAGAAAAGCTAACTGCTCAAAATACATTATGAGATGTTCAAAATAAGAAGAAAAAAATATGAAATTAAAATTAGAAGAAAAGAAGGGCATAAGCATAAAATAAGTCAAAAGAAAATTAACTAAAGTACTTCGCAATCTACAACAACATGTAAAAGAAAATGTCCACGAGGAGATTTGAACTTGGGTCCCAAGCATGGGAAATGACATGTAAACCACTAGACCAAAGTAGACTAACTGATAATATGTTACTCTATTTACTATATGTAATAATTTTCTTGAAAACTACTCGGGCTTTAGCCCTAGTAGCCCGGGCCTGGATCCGCCCCTGAGAAGACGTCATCAGATGGTTGGGGTTGGACCAAGCTGAAAAAGGAAGAAAGCAGGCATCTGCCAAACGCTGACTTGGCACAGCTGAATTCGATGTATTTGTTGAACAACCAAAACCTTAGGATTAGCAAATTAGCAATCAAAATCAACAGCAGTTAAAAATGGCGAAGGATTTAGAGCAAGAGATGCCATTACGAGGGAACTCAAAAGCGATACATTCAGTAGACATAGAAAACAACAATAATGCACTACCACCATTACCAGGAAGACCACCCAGAGCACCATCATCAGCACTCCTACCACCATCATCACATCCTCCTACTCCTCCTCCTAAACATTACACTAAATGGTTTTCATGGTTGATTCCTTTGTTTGTTGTTGCTAATGTTGTTATGCTTTTCATTACTATGTATGTCAATAATTGCCCCAAATATTCTCTTTCTTGTCTTGTTCCTTCCTTTGGTCGCTTCTCTTTTCAGCCTTTTAAGGAGAATCCCCTTCTTGGTCCTTCTTCTGCTACGTATGTTCTCAATCCCCTTTCTTTCTCGCTTCTATTCGCTTTCTGGATTTCTATCACTTATCGCTCATGATGCTTGTTGATTATGTTAATGCCCTTGCTTGTACTCCCTCCGTCCACGTCCTTTGTTTCCCTTTCTATTTTAGATTAGAAATGCCTTTGACCGGCAATTGGATCCTCCACACTCAAATTGGTCTACTTGTCATTTAATAATTGGTTTCCTCCTCTTTCCTTGGTCTTTCTGCCAAAACCAAAGGCAGCGGAACGAATAACCAATACCAATCCTGTTGCAGTGTTTCTGCTCTTGTTGCTTTTCATTTTCATTTTATTTATTTTATTGACTTTTTCTCTCTGCCCTGTAATTAGTTTGAATTGGCAATAATAAAGTACTTGCACAGTTGCACTTAGAGCTGGATTAGTTAAAAACAAGGTTTAGTGTAAACAAAAAGAGGATGTCGTTGGATGAATTTATGGAAAAGATATAAGTGAGATGATAGGTTCATGAAACTTGGGACAAGTTCAGAACACTAGCTCCTTAAGTGGTTAAGTTACAATGCCTGGTGATAATTATCTGGATTTGTATGATTATAAGAGATAAATAATGTTGGGTATTGACTATTGATATATGTTTTGAAGATGAATGAATATCTGTGAATGAAAATTATCTCGAGTTGTCAAACATGGCTACGCGTTGAGTTGAATAGTCGGAGTGTCATAGGTATTGACAATGGTCGCCTTTCTAACAGGAAGGATGATACATCTCCATAATTCATTAATATTCTTAGTTACAATACTTTGTATGTGTCATTTGATATACTTATCCTTGCTGTTCTGACATTTGATAGACGTATACAAATATATATCGTATATGCTGCACCGTTAAGGTTATGATTGCTTTTCCACTCTTAATCCTCATCAGGCTTGAAAAGATGGGGGCCTTGGTTGTCAATAAAGTTGTGCATGGCCATCAAGGATGGCGCCTAATCAGCTGTATTTGGTTGCATGGTGGAGTTATTCACTTGCTGGCTAATATGATAAGTTTGCTTATAATTGGGATTCGGCTGGAGCGAGAATTTGGTTTTGGTATGTTTTCGTATATTCAATCATCACTTAGTTCATCTGTCTTTGTAAGACTAAGCTATCAACCAGGACTTCCGAACCAAATGTGTTTCTTTATTGCAGTCATTAGTAACTTGTACACGGGCAACGCCATGTTTATGATTTACATTTTTTTGGATACAAAATGTGGAGGGGAATATGGAAAAGGATGGAGGGGGAGGGGGTAGAAACAATGTCACTTACCTTCCAAATTTTTCCTATGCTAAAAGATTTTAATATGCCTTCTAGGAGGGAAATGAACGTATCCATTTCCCTCTCCTATATTTCTCTATAATTCACTAATCAAATAAAAGAGGTTGGCCCCCTTCCTTTTCCTCCAAATACTTCTGTCCAAACAAGGGTTAGAGCTGTATTTGAGGTTTCGATCTCTAAGTCAAAAAATTGTTGTGAGATAGGTACAAAATCCACTTACATATTGATGTTGGGTTCAAAACTTCAAATAACTCTGTTTTACATTGCTGTTGAGCATCAGAGTTTTACTTTCACATCGAAAGACCGTTTTCTTAAACCATTGGTTTTTAAGAGATCAGTTAAGAGTCAAATTGACTAATCTTCCGTAGTAGGCCCGACTTTACAATATAACATTTCTCTAGGTTAGTATTGTGGAATTCATTGCTCAAGATAGAAAATATGTATTAGCTGATGCACCTCAGAAAACAAGTACTTGGATGAAAGATGTCCTTCTTTGAGCTAGTATTGTGGAGTTTATTGCTCGATATAGAAAATATGTAATAGCTGATGCACCTTAAAGCACACCTTGATGAAAGATCTCAGGACAAAAAAGTGTAGAAAGCTTTATTTGTTGGAGGCAAAACATGTGATGACCTTAAGAAGCATCACATATCACATTATATGTGATAAACAAAAGCACCATTTTAAAATGTGGTGTTTGGTGTGTGTGTGGGGGGGGGATGAGTACGAGTTTGGAAAGAGCTAAACCCATGGTATTAAAATGCAGTCGGGTGCAACAACAGTTGTAGATGTAACGTGACGTATAACGGCTAACGCAGACAAAATTTTATACCGCTTACCATATGCATTCTTCTTACCCTACTAGTATCTGAAAATTGGGGTTGAATTTCCCATGTTTTTTGTCTATGTTTTACCGTTTATGCCCTTTTTTTCTCAAAGACGTGACATTGCAAATACACATGTTTCCCTATGTTTGTCAAAATACAAAATAGTGTATATTACATCTTAAACCAAATTAATAATGGTAATATAATGACGATTTGAGTAATCTGTTGATACTGCCATAATATCAACGCTTTTCTACCGGAAGTTGTATAACGGTAAATAACCTAGCGGTGATATGAAATTCTTTTAACGTAACGGTAATATGAACTTCTTTTATGTACCGGGGGTTATGTAACGTAATAGGAGCATTTTATTACCATGCCTAAACCCATACCTCAAACCGATGAGGTATTGGGTTTCTCATATCCAAGGGGGAGGTGGATAGGTTCATATTTCGTACCACCCTGTTGTATCAAAATTCAAATTCAAATGAAAATTTATGTAACAAAAATGATTATATAAACTTTATTTTCCTTTAATATGAAAAAAATTAATAATTTGTGCGCGATAAATTATGGTATAAATGATTTTGTAGTTCAATAAATATTTACATATTAGCAATGAAAAAATTTAACTATGAAAAATAGTTAAAATGTTAAACATAACCATCTTCAAAGAAGACATTACATAATACTAAAAAGTAGATCAAAAAACAATACAACAACAACATTACCCCAGTGCCTCAATTGCTCCCGCAAATTGCGGGGTAAGGGGGGGTCGGATGTACGCAGCCTTACCCTTGTGTTAGCAACACAAAGAGGCTGTTTCCGAATGTCCAAGATGTAAATTGCGCCGAGAACTTCATCGAAGGACCGCTACTTCACAAAAGAAAGAAGTGCAACCACTTTAGTGAGCCATTTTGATTTATTCCATTATAATCCATAACCAAAGAGTAATGAGTCTTTGGCTCCATTGGAAATATGGAAATAGTTAAAAAAAACAATAAATAAATAAAATAAATTTGATCCCCAATGCGAAAAAGGAACTCAATAGTCAATATGATTCTTGATTCCAAACCAATACATTTATGCTAGCCGAACAAAACAGACAAGCCTTACATGGAAATTTGGAAACCTAGGTTTGGATGTACCCTTATAACTGGACTTATCTCATGTTGGATAATAGGTTTGGTTGGGTAGAAATGAAGGGTAGGGAAGTGGAGGGATCCATTTTTAATTTCCCCCCGACAAGACTAAACAAACTCCATGCAACAAAAAAAAATTGGAAAGAAAACACTTTGTTCCTGTTTGCCTCTCTCCTCCCTCCATATGTCAACTAGCAGCTTAGTTGGTAAAGTCATGAGGGGTGGTGCTCATGACCCGGGTTCAAAACCCCTCAGCATCATAATGAAGGAAGAGAGTTTTCCTTCCAAATCTTTCCTTTGTTGGAGTCAAAATAATTTGGCTTATGGGAGGGAAATGGGGGGATCTATTTTCCCACCCCTCCAAATTCCTTCTCCCCATTTTGCTACTGAAACAAAGAAGATTGTCTCCCTCCAAGCCTCTCCCCTCCTTTTCCCTCCAATTTCCCCTGTCCAAACTAAGACTAAAGATCAGATTCCAAGTTAGATATGAACCCTAATAGGGATTGCCTTAACAATTGGATATGAGTAAGCTTGGGCAACATATTTTTTCATTAGACAAACATTCACTATTCTTTGGTTCTGTGGCTGTGGATAACGCTGGGATGACGCAAAATGACTCACTAGTCCTTTTATTGTGAACTATGATTTAAAACTGGCTACCAAGCAACATTAACCTTCCTGTTTTCACCATTATTTCTATAATTTACAAAACATTTTAAATTTTCCAAAACAATTCTATGCTTGTTAGTTATACTTATCTCCAGATTTATTACACAGTCAGAATTGGTTTGTTGTACATGATCGCTGGACTTGGTGGGAGTTTGATATCTGCTCTTTTTGTGCAATCAAGCATCTCTGTTGGTGCATCTGGGGCGGTTTTTGGTTTACTGGGTGCCATGCTTTCTGAGTTGATCATAAACTGGACAATATACCGTAACAAGGTTCATTTCCTGTTTAAAGTTGTCGAATTTGACATGTTATTCTTCAGTCCTATTGTTAACTTGTTAGTTTCGTCTTTCCAGGTATCTTCACTGATAATGCTGATATTCATTGTCGTCATCAATCTTGGAGTTGGAATTCTTCCACATGTTGACAACTTTGCTCATATTGGAGGGTTTATTTCAGGGTTCTTTATTGGTTTTGTGTTCCTTATCCGGCCACAGTTTGGATGGACTAGCCAGAACTACATACCACCTGGCTATTCTCCCGCCAAACGCAAGTACAAGATTTATCAATGTGCCTTGTGGATCATCTCTCTCATGGTTCTGATAATCGGGTAAGGCCCAAATGACGTGTTATCGGTTTTACTTTTTACGATTGTGGTTTCAATTGCTTATTTTCACTACTTGTGTATAAGGATTTTAAAGAGACTGTTACCAAGTGAAAAAATTGTTAGATGTGAACCAGAAACACAATTTAGACTCCTTGTGTGTGAATTACATTTGAGTGCTATTCTGTAATTAAAAGAAAAAACCAAAAAAAAAAAAAAAAAAAAAACCGAATCAAAAGAAGCAGCAAAAGATTTTTAGGTTCAACAATTAAGTTTTCCTCAACATCCTGGCCCAAAAGATTTTAAGAAGAATGGTAAGTAGAATGACTGATAGATGGCTTATGATATGACAAATTTTCGCCTTGAAAACATTTTACAGGAATAGGACCACGGTTTGGGACTTTTCGTCATCGCAAATTCTTGTTTCAGACGGGCCACTTACGTCTGAAACAATAAGACGGGGTTTTGAGACCATTTTATGGTCAAATGTGACCATAATGGTCCATCTAGTGTTTACACCTTATGGTGACTTTATTACCGAAAGTGGTCACATTTGGCTGAAAAGTGGTCTCAATACCCCGTCTTGTTGTTTCAGACGAAAATGACCCGTCTTAAGGGAGACTTTGGGTGTGTTTGGATTGAAGGATTGAAGGGAAAGGGAGGGGAGCGAATTGGAAGGATGAGAAATCCATTGTCTGGTTAACAAAATGAAGGTATAGGGATTTGGAGGGGAGGGAAAATGGATCCCTCCATTTCTCTCCTACAAGGCAGATTATTTCCCCAAAAACATAGGAAAGATTTGGATGGAAAATCACCTCTTCCATTCTCCCTCCCCTTCCCTCCTTCCCCCTTCCCTCCCTTTCCCTCTTTTTTTCCTATTCAAACAAAACAAGGCCTTACTCTTTGGTCATAGATATCTATCTAGCCACGGAATATAAGCCCTTACGATTTATTCACTTTATTAGATATGCATATAGACTACAATGACATCCACAGAAAGTTAGTTAGGTTGATTCAATCACGACTTCCTAATTGTAAGCTTCCAACTATCCAAGATCATTCATTATTTGAACACATTCTGTTTTTGGAAGACTACTGTTATAAATTTATTTGCTTTGTGCTTTATGCCACTACTGTTAGTTAATCTGCAATTCTACTTACCTATGGTTTTAGATTCTACCATAGGTGGTGTATTTTAAACAAAGTGACTATATAACTAGGTCTCCAAATGACAAAAAAAAATCTAGGATCCTTATTCATAGTATAATCTGTCGTTTTTTATGTAAGATGATTTGCGGCTGTCAGTTTCTCTGAAATCCTAATTTTTATTCTTGTATGAAATTGATTTTTTTTATTATTTCCAGCAAAGCCAAAAACTCACTATTCTTTGGTTGTGGATTATGATAGAATAAAGTAAAATTGCACACATAAATAGCCGTGCTTCTTTTTATTATGAAGTTCCTACCACTTATTCGATACAATTCTCGACAATGTCATGCAACAACTCATCCGAGTTTTTAACACGGGGTAGGTTACGCACATCCAACCACCTCTTGTCCCGCCATTTTAGGCGCTGTCCACTGGAGTAATGTTCTTGTTATGCATGACCTTTTTAGGTGCTGTAGAGTGAGACAAACGACTCCTTTTTCCCTCCCTTCCTATTTAACTTCCCGCTTTCTCTTGAATTTTTTAATCGGTTTTATGTTATTTATGATTTAACTATCCAGCCTTCAATATTATATAATGATTTTATATCTCAAGGAGCCTAAATATCATTTCATTCTGTTCTTACAGACGCTCCTTGTTCTGTTTTGCTTAGACCCAAATACATTGCTGTATTATATAATGGTATGTTGGTATGTACGTACAGGTTTGCAGTTGCATTAATCTTGCTTTTTAAAGGAGTTGATGGAAATGCTAAATGCTCATGGTGCCACTATTTAAGTTGTGTGCCTACGTCACGATGGAGCTGCAACACGCAGCCTGTATACTGTACAGTAAGTATTTCTACTTTTATCTCGACATTGGTTTATTAATTCTTAAGCCCTCTTAAGGTTTAGATTTGATCATATCTACAACCCTAGTATCTACTATGAACTCTCTTTGCACTACAATGACGTTCTGTAAGTCATGACATAGGTTCGGAACCCAAATATTGAAATTTATTTTCATGGCTGCCTTTATACCTAGAAAAAAGGAAATACAGTGAGCTAATAGTTTTTTGCTAGTCCTCATTACCACTAACGAAAGGATTAAACCGTTAGTACTTGGCAACATAGTGGCAATAGGGGAATTCAATTGCGTATTAGTTAGGGCAGTCAAAGAACGTACACAAAGACAAGCAAGGCACTTAGAACAAATGCAATTGTAGTTCTTAAAAATAAAGTTCTTCATTTCCATGTCATCTTTTAACTAACTCCATAAACTTAAAACTTTAACCTAACTTTAAATAAAGTTCTTAAGAGCATTGGTAATGGACAAATTCAAAATAAATATATTTATTCATTGGTCAATTGTTTTTGTTTTTAGCACAAACTTGGTTCTTATTTTCAAACCAGGTTTGTCAAATGAAGGGCAAAGTAGCAAATAGCCCCCAAAGGTTTATATGTGCATTTCACCCCCATGAGTTTCAACATGTGCAAAATAGCCCCACAACTTTACCTTATGGTGCAATGTTTTGTCGACAAACTCACCCAAATAAAGTTCTTGTGACAAACCCCAAGAACAAAAACTACCCATTGCAATTGCCCTTATATTCTCGCGAACATCGTCTTGAAAGCCACACATCATTTGCAAGCGAATTTGCCTCGTTTAGTGATAAAAACCTATTTGTAATCCTAGAGTGTAGACATTTATGATGAGCAGCCCCCCATCTTCATTGTACGATTTCTGAACTTTAGGACTTGCCATTGTTTGCTTTCTGTACTTCAGTTATGGTAATTGAATATGAACTCATTAGCCATTACCTTAGAGGCATATAGATGTCGTTGATTCGTAGCATTTCCAACCTGTGGGCTTTTTTCTTGTGGAGTTTGACTTTCCAGTTAATCTCTTACGAGTTGGTCTGACACTGACATATTAAAGGTGTGAGACATAACCATTTACTCATAAAGTTAATTTAACTATGTATAGGGTGCGCATTACAAGAAATCCAGGCGAGACCGTCTCACTTGAGACCGTCTCATTTAAAGACTTGGTGTAACTGAGATCGCTTAATTAATGTAATTTATATAAACGTGTTACTAATAAACATTCTTCTATTGTTTGCAGTCTGAACAGATGGGCAATCAATTAAACTTGACATGCCCGTCAAACGGGAAGTCCAAAACTTACTTCTTGCCGAATGTCACCGATTCTCAAATTCGTGGTCTTTGCACCCAACTTTGCAGCTGATTCAGACAAGTACAAAGTGATGACATGTTTGAGATGCCTGCTAGAGATAGTTGTATGTGTAAATGACCATGTAAAAACAAACTCCTTACTCTTTATCAGTTCTTTCATTTTTTTTTTTTAAATTTCCGTAAATTTTCTGATTCTTGTAAATTTGACTCATATGAATGTATACAGCTGTATCAGAGGAATTATGCCTTACTATGTCATCCAGGAAAACAGAAACCTGGAAGAGGCGACAGTGGCACGTAAACCTGGCAAACAGGTCAATCAGATCGATTTCAAGTCGGGTTTGTTCGGGTTGGATAAACTAAACGTAAACATTGCTGCGGAAAAAATGAGGTTTTAAAAAAACTTGGATACTAAAAAACGCGGAGTCACTAAATCATAAGAACTAAAACTAAGTTAAGAAAACTTTTATATAAATATCAACTTTAATGAATGCAAGGGATCCTGAACCCTTGATAATACACAAATACGATACTAAACATTACTATAAAGTATAAACTACAACATATAAGGTCAATCGTTGTAAGTACAACGCTCGCTAGTCGTAATCCCCAAATAAGTTAAAAATGAATGTCACAGTCAATGGGGAGTAACTCGGGGTTCTTCTAGCCATATTACATGAAAACACACATAAACAAGATCAATACAAGTATAATCCAACACAAGCAAGTCGATTTAGATATCGTAATAGCAAGAACGAATAGTACACATTACATCATGTGATCATAATCGATAACACAACTTTAATCTATTATCCTCATCATATGACATAGGTAACGATAAGCAATAACATAAACTTGAGAGTACAAAGAGAAGGAAGAGTAACATTTATCATTTGCCGACCATATCGATACTAAGAGGCTTGCATCTCACCCCTTAGTGCCCGATATGATCAAAAGACTCTAAAAGGGGAAAGACAACCAATAGAAACAAGCATGACAATATGACTCACAATGCTTAGCTAAGAACAACTCTAAGTAAGGGAATCACATGACACACCATTCAACAATACAATACATAGCTCTCACGGTAAATGGCATATGCAAAACACCATAACTACGCAAGACTATATAAATATATATAGAATTAGGATCAGATGAGTCCGCCCTAACTATTTGAGTCCATGAGTCCCAATAACAACCGTCAGATCAAAGAGATCAAAGGTTGATATATATATATATATATATATATATATATATATATATATATATATATATATATAGAGGCGGGTTCCCGTGAGTCTAGTTCTTATGGTGAGTCTGTCCTCACAAATATAGACCATTAG
>VHZZ01044680.1:7553-17554 GCA_009801015.1 Silene noctiflora
CATAATCACACTAAAAACATAGACCTTCCTTGTGGGATCGACCCCTACTTACCCTTGCTATTGTTAGAGTTTGTAGTGGATAAAAATTGTAATTTTGAGACTCGCGACAAGTCAACCCAAGAAGGGATATATATGGGTATGCTAACCCATTTGGTGGAGGTCCAGTGGAGGTGAGCATGTTGGTGGTGGTGGTTCTTATGGTGGTGAAATTGGTGGTGACATTGGTGCTAGTTCTAGTGGTGGTTTTTGTGGTGATGTTGGTGGAAATGCTCAAGGTGATGGTGCTTCAGGACCCGGAGGAGATTAAGCACCTAATGATTGGCGTTTTTGGCCATTTTCTTGATGAATTCATGGAGTATCCCCCGAATACAAATATAGCTTGGGGGGAGGCTAGCTAGTGTAGTAAGTTTTCTTTGCATTTTTTTTTATTTTCTTCTCGCAACCCATTAAGCATAAATTGTCTTCTTTGTCGTTTTGAGCCAATTTATCGGTTTTTTTGATTTTTATTGTAACACATTGAGGACAATGTTATGTTTAGTTTGTAGGGGAAAGGGAGGGGGGAATTGCATTTTCATGTTAGTTAGTTAGTCTTGCATGTTAGTTAGCTTAGGAAAAAACCGATTTTTTTTTTTCAAAATTATCTTAGTTTTTGAGGAAAAATGTTGTTGCTTTTCTTGGTTTCTATGCTCATACCCCATGTTTTCCCTATGAAAACTTGTTAGCTAATGATTTTTTTGTACTTTTGACGGAATTTTGTCTTGACATAGTAGATGGTGATGAATTTTGAACTTAATAAGCTTTATCTTTAAATTTGGCAAGCCACAAAATTGTAAGGTAGAACCTCTTTTTAGACCATTTTATTCTTATTTGGTCTCATTTAGGTGAGTGTAGGTCTCCTTATGTGGTGTGTTATGCCAAAACGTATAAGTATGGTCTTTATTTTCATTTCTAAAGCTTTGTATTCATATTTTTGTAAGCTAGAAGCCTTTCACATTAATATATGCCCATTTCTGACCCCTTTCCACATTATACTTCACAATTCATCTAGCTACATTCATATTGTCTACCTTGTTGAGCTAGTGACTATTTCATGTGTTTTGGGTGCTCATTTGGGAAGTATTTAAAAATTTTTGATTAAATATGAGAAAAAAAAAAGATGAAAAAAAAAGAAGCATATCATGAAAAAGGAAAATGAAGAGGAAAAGATAAAGTATTCTCCCATGTTTTATTCATATCTTTTGGGGAGTATTCTTATGTTATGAAAAAAGAGAGGTCATATGCAATTGATTGACTTCTAAATGTTGGGTTAATTTGGGATTTGAGCATCCATTCACAATGGTTAGTTGTTAGCTTGACTTAGCTCCACTTACCATAATATTGTTCCCCTTTTCTACCCATCAAATATATGCCTTCTTTTACCTTTGGCTTCTTGTTTTCATGCTTACATTATTGATTTCTTAGCTTATGATTTGAAATGACTACCATACTAAATTGCGGACACATTCTCATGAGTCGAGGATAGGTGAATGTTTCACATACATATCCTTATACATATAATGGAGTGTGAGTGCAACGAGAGACTCCGAAGTTAAAAAGATCATGCAAGAGCCTAAAGGTTCATTTGAAATCATCCATGCTACGCCGTCATGTAAATCTCATCTATGTCTTATGCATTGTTCCTATGCCCAAGTTGTTTTGGGATTTGAAATCATTTAGCTTGATAAGTTTGTTGTGGGATGCATGGGTATTGAGTTAGCCTTGGTTGCTTGCTTGGGGGACAAGCAAGGGTTTATCTTGGGGGAGTTTGATAAGTGTATTTTATATATGATTTTATCCCTCATATTATCTTGGTTTTTACTTCATATTTGCACTTTTAGTAGTGTTATTTGAGCTAATCTCGTTTTCTAGTTGTTTTGATCGTACTTAACATATTTTGTAGGTAATATAGCTTTTAGTAGCTATTTTTCGTCAAACAAGCAAGAATTGGATCACGAAGCTAAAGGCAAATCTAGATGGACCAACCATGAAATAGGAGTTGGGTTGATGAAGAAATGTGAAGCAAATGGCCCAAATTCAAAGATCAACTCAAATGTATACAATTGAGTAAATGAGCCCAAAAGAAATCCAAGGAAGATGTGGAAAAATATCAAGCATTGGATACCAACTAAATTCCACATCAAACATGCAATTACCGGGCAATTAAGGGCACTTCAATATCATTATTGGATTCCCGAGCCATTTACTATGGCCATTTAAGACCAATTATGCGGATCAATATGACCCCGATAGGGGTTAAGTGTCCCCGATCGGGGATGCCATGGTCTACGTTGTTTACGTTTCTACTTCATTTCCTATATGAAGGATGCCACACACAATGTGTAAAGTGTCTCAGATATCATTTTCTTCTCTAGAATTTGATCCTAGCCCTTTTAATCTGTTAGCATTTCTTTCTTATTTCTTTACATAAATTTCTATACATTTTGTTTTTTAGTTGTAATACACTTCAATCATTCAACATTTACATTTGTAATTCAATTCAAATTTATTTAGTTTTATTCTTCATGATCAAGCATTTCAGTTCATTCATGTTCTTTACATTTCCTTTATGGTAATTCGTTCTAGTTTATCATTTTATTTAAGTTGTTTATTTTAGTTTATATTTCATTTACAAGTTTTATTTTATTTTATACTTTTAATATGAGTAACTAATTTCCTAATCTAGGGATTAGGGGAGTCTTGTATAATCGATAATAAACTAGTTGTTAATTTGGTTGCTCTCTTATCATTTCTACCATGTTTTCTATGTTATGTTAGTTTACGTTTGGTGGCCACAATCTTAAACTAAACTCATAATACGTAGTAGATCGACCTACCTCATAGTGAAAGCTTTTTAGGACCCGATTTAAGGCTGGTGCTAAAAGTGAAAGCTGGGTATCGTTAGGCCTAGATGATTACTCGTGACTACTAGTTTATCAACTATTTAATTATCAATTTTCATGTGCGAACCGATTCCCTAGATGCCTTTTACTTTATTTGTTTGCATTTTATATTGTTATTGTTTGCATTTTATATTTTTACTCTACTCAAACTAAACCAATCATCTTCATAACTTGTGACCAATTCGAGATAAATTCGTTTCATAACAACTATTCACAACTCCCTCCTCTCTGTGGATTCGACCCCTAAATACTACATTATTTTGTTGTTGCTAGGGTAATTTATTTTTGATAGGGTGCGACACCTGTTCACTATTCCACAACCAACTGAGTAGGAAAACTCTACCTGATAAGCAATTCCGGTATGCACAGCAAAGAATCAAAGGCTTCTTCTACGAAGTCTCCTCCTATAAATTTATTAACGAATAAACACAACGAATAAAGGCAATCAAATCCCAAAACTCCCAAATACCTAAATTAGGGTTTCACTAACGTATGAACAAAACCATAAAAACTATATCAAGGACTTACCCAAACGATTACAAGGACAAAGGTGTGAAAATCCCCAAATAAAGATGAACTAACGCCTCTGAATCGATAGAAAGTATAAGTGACCAGTCTACGTTGCCTTGTATGTGAAAAACTGATTTTGAGAATGTTTTAAAATGAAAATACATAAAACGCTGTCTCAAGTTCTATTTTATATCAAACCGCGTAAAAAGTCGTAATGAACCGGACACTCGATCGAGTGTGGGACACTCAACCGAGTAAGACACACTCGATCGAGTTCAGTACACTCGACCGAGTACGCCTCACTCGACCGAGTGCTATCACACTCGCTCGAGTCCTCTACGAATAGAAGTTGACATATCATCCCAACTAGCTACTGGGTCGAGTAGCGCCCCCACTCGACCGAGTAGCCTAAGGTCACAAATCCGATATATTATAATTTCTTTCATCATGTCCAAGAACTTTCCATACTTTTGCTCAAATTTTGCCTTTGCAACCTTTGAGGAAATGGAATAGGTGGCACATAAGGCTTTAAAACTTGTGGCTTTGGTTTCTCAACATTTTCCTTAGGCACCTCCACTTCCTTAGGTGTTTCAATCACGATCTCAACAAGTTCATCATCGGCCACCGTTGGTGGCTCAACTACCACTGCCGATTGACCACTCTTCCTTTTCTTCAATGGTACATACCCACCTAACTCTCTCCCACTCCTTAGTTTAATGGAATTCACGGTTTTTGGGTTCTCCTCGGTCTTCCCCGAAAACTTTTCACTTGAGCTTTGCAATTGACTCACTTGGGTAGCCAATTGATAGATTTGGTTGTCCGTAATCCTTTGAGAAGCTTGCATTTGGCTTCTCAATTGGTTAATGGACGAAGTAGTCTCTTCTTGCTTTTGATTGGAATGTTGGATGAATTGGTTTTGTGTATTCATCATTTTTTCTATCATAGCCTCCATGTTTGACTTTGGTTGGGTAATTTGTTGGAAGGGTTGGTTGGTGGGTTGGTTTAGTGGTTGAAATTGGGCCCTTGGTTGGAAAGTCCTCCCATGGAAACCCGGTGGTGCATTGTTAAAGGTTTGATTTTGCTTTTGTGCTTGAAATGTTGGGGTAAATTGTTATTTTTGTGGGAACGTGGGGTTTTTGACATTTTGTGAGCCATAAGAGAAATTTGGGTTATTTCTCAAGCCGGGGTGGTATTGGTTGTTATTGAAGTCTTGCCTAGCCGAGCTTGACTCCCAAACTCCATTGACTTGCTCCACACAATTAGCCTCTCCCACTATCAAGGGGCACTCATTGGGTGAATGCCCTTGATCTCCACAAAATGCACAATACACCACTTGTTGCCTTGATGAGGATGAGTTATTACTTGAGTTGTTGTTAGAGTTGAGAAGAGCTACTAGTTCTTTAAGTTCATCAAGCATCCCCTTAACTTCAACACTTAAGACTGAGTTAGCCTCCTTGCCTTTACCCTTGAGGGATTGGCGATCGCTACTCCAATCCATAGTGCATGAAGCCATCTCTTCAATTAATTCATTTGCGGACTTGTGGTCAAGAATGTCTAGTGCCCCTTTACCCGATCCGGAATCAAGGACAACCTTAAGTCTTGTGTCAAGCCTTTGTAAAAGTTGTTGATTAGCTCCCCATCTGGTATGCCATGGTAAGGGAACAACCTTTGAATCCTCTTGTACCGTTACCAAGCCTCATATAATGTTTCATCATCCTCTTGTACAAAGCTTTGCAACTCACTTTTCACCTTTGTAGTCCTAGATGGTGGAAAATACTTGTTCAAGAAGGCAGCCGACAACTCATCCCAAGTCTTGAATGAGTCCATCATAATTTTTCAACCATTCTTTAGCGGCCTCTCGTAGAGACCTCGGAAACAAACGGAGATGAACCACATCATCCAATACCCCATTCATCTTGTTCATATCGCAATTGTCCAAGAAGTCATTTAAGTGCTCATTCGGGTTCTCTAGAAGGCTCCCACTAAATTGGTTGTCTTGTATTAAATTCAACAAAGCGTTCTTGATTTTAAAGTTATTAGCTTGAACCCTTGGTCTTTGAATACTTTGGTTCACGATGTGTTTTGGGGCGATCGTGTCCCGAATTGGAACCGACTCCGTCATGTTTGCGTCCACCAGAGTTCCAAAAGGATTTTCAAAGGGATCAAGGTTCACTTATTCTTCTACTTCCGGTTCTTCCACTATTTGTTGTTCTTTTTCAATCGGAGTTTCAATCAACTCCCTTATCCTCAATGCGTTTAGTCTCCTTGCGGTTGCCTCAATTTCGAGGTCAACCTCGTGAAGTTGTTGACCTCTATGAGACCTCTTACTCATACAATGAGCCTAAACACTTAAAGAAGAGAGTTAGTAACAAAGGTGGCACACCAAGGTGTGCAAAGTAACAATGACCTAGTCTAGACACTACAAGCAAAAATCTTCTAATATACAAATTGGCTCCCCGGCAACGGCGCCAAAAACTTGATGTGAGTAGTTTTAAATCCGCAAGTGAACGATGTCGTGTAGCACTTGAAGGTCAAATCACGAGGAGCACAAAGCAATACTCGGTGATCAAAGTAGAAGAGTTTATCTAGGTCGACAAGAAGGAGATTTTGATTTTATAAACTAATTAACTAAACTAATTAGCAAGAGTAAGAAAGTAATTGAATTAAACTAAAAGCAAATAAGAGACAAGGTTGTATTCGATGATTAAAAGGCCTAGGACCTGATTTTCCACCGTTCATTTCGCAGTAAATTGTCATGACTCGTTTCAACTAGCCATTGGGGAGATATGTAAGGAGGAGATCGCTCTAATTCGCATAGCACCCCCCTCTCGGGTTTGCACTAGGACACTTGGTCACCCAAACCCCCTCCCTTTCAGTCTCGGAAGTCGGAATCCTTAGGTAAAACCCCGACTACCCAAGGAACGTGCACTATCCCAAGGTACCTTAGAGTCTCCTAAGTCCAATTAGCCCAAATCAAATTCCGGGTCATCCAACTCCTCTTCTTGAAGGTCGAATTCAAACCCAAGGTTAGAGGAACCCTTCCCTAAGTTCTCCCTTTCGGTCTCAACTAGGGTGGACAAGTGATCAAAGATGGAATACCCGATTCCCGACCTAACCAACTCTCGTTGTGGACAAGGGTCACAAACCAAACATTACCCAAATTCAACCAAATTAACATGTAAATCCTCCAACCAACCCTTACCAATCATCCCCAACAACTAGTCACACAAGGAGTCAATCAAATAAACCACTCATTAGGAGGAAAACCGAGTCCTAATTAAAAGACTACTCACTAGTCATATTTATTGAGACAAAACAAGTGGTAAAGATGAAAACTTGGTAATTAAACATGTTGGAAGATGAAAAATTACTAATTAGCATGAAAATGAACAAACAAAGATAAGAAAGCACTAATTAATCTATAACAATAACCAACTAAGCCTAAAGATAGAATCTTTAAGAGGAAATGAACAAACTCTCACACAAACATTTCATCAAACACCTACTCATGAAAGTAAACAATGAATAAGATGAAAACAACAAGTAAGGAAGTGAAAGGAAAGTAAGCAAATGTAAACAAATGAAAAAAAAAACTAAAAGGAAGAAGATTTATACCAACAATAAGGGAAAGATTGAGTTTTTGATAAATAAATGAAGAAATCTTTGAATATCTTCTATTACAAATCAACACCCAAATGTAAACTATTGAATACTTGACTAATCTACTAAGTAAGTAAAGCTTAATTAGGAAATGATTAAAGAAATAATTAAGGAAAGTTTGCATAAATTAGTCTAAGTTCAAATATCTAAGGTTGTGTGTAAATGAGGGTTAACGATGGGGTATTTATAGTATCCTAGTGTAATAAGCCCAAAGAGGAGAAGAAGCCCAAAATCACGTGTAAGTGGTCTCCCTGCCGGTTAACCGGCTGCCGGTACGCCTTCCGGCTCCGTGGAATTCCCAGTTTTAATGCTAAAATGTGTCAATGTGATCCCCTGCCCGTGGACCGGCTGTCGGCCTGCCGCGGGGAGTAGGCTCCATTCACTATGCCAAATAACACCAACAACAACTGGGAATAAAAACACGGAACAATTATTACATTAACCATTGTTAATTAGTGACAACGGCTTAGATGAAACACGGAACCGTGGTAAAATATTGTAACAATGGCGAGAAATCGTTTTGAAATCTAAATGTGGCAACGATTTGAATTTTTAAAAACCGTTGTTAATAGTATACAAAGAAAATAAAATCGTGATAAAACTTTAACTGGGCAACGGTTTTTGTATTAAAAAGCCGTTATAAAGTTTTATATTGGCAATGGCTTCTTCCGTTGTTGTTTACCATTGGAGGGAAATTATAACAACGGTTTTTTTATACGAAAACCGTTGTAAATTCTGGCGGCAAATATTTTTCAGGTGGGAAAAATATGTTAACGGTTTGGTTTTAAAAAGAAACGTCGTTGTATATGTGACAACGTGTTCGTTTGAACCGTTATCTTATTTTCCCATATTTAAAAAAAAAATATTGAATCATGCAGCTGCTGAATATGCAATTTTTTTAGTAGCATTTCAGCAGCTACACTGCACTACAAATTTAACCCAACCATGATCAATTCATCCCAGACCAAATCAAAAATATACACTGAATGATCAGTGAATTCAACCCAGCCAGCATCAAAATAATACACATAATGATCAATAAATTCAACCTAGCCAGCATCAAAATGACACAAATACACAGAATGATCTATTTATACACGTAAGCATCGATCTAGAGTTGAGCGCCAGCAGGCTCTTGAGTTGAAAGAAATTTTTTGGCCCATTCATCTTTAACATTATTGATCTCTGCTACCATGTACGTACTTTCCACTACTACAATTGATGAGTTGGGTACTAATGGAAACTACAAACCAAAATATAGGGAATAAATGGAAAATATACAGAATTAAAACCCCAAGTTACGTAATTAATGCAGTAATATTTATTAAAATACACTAACCCGAGGAGGAATTATGAAATATTTTGCTTTGACAACCTCCCACATGGACTGACAAACGTAATAGCCGCATTGTCTATCGTATGGCTGAATAGGAGACTATATTATATAAATGACACATAAATAAGCTAAATTAGATCCACCTCTATCATAAACATAAATTGCATGATACGAATATTCATCAAGAAGATACGTACCTGTAAAATTTTAATTGTTGGCTCAGAGTAGTGCTCATGGCTCTCAAGTTCGTTTAACATTCTTTTTTGTTTAAAAACCCTAGTTCATTCACGAAATTTTAATTAGCATATGGGTCAGTAATCAATAATATTGATGTGACGGATACTAGAATTCAAAGGTCATACAATAACAAATGAGATTATTAAAGGATGTAAACATACTCTTTTATCATATCTGCAAATTCCTTCTCAGGTTTGCGACCGCAAGAGTCAATCCTATAGACTGTACTTGATCTTGCATTGATTGCCACTAGCACCCAATGATTCCTATGGAATATAAATTTAGAAAATTGAGCTGTTAGTTCTTATACATTTAATCATGTTAATAAACTAATGGAATCTTGGTTCATTATAGTAAAGTACTATACATACGTGTTTGCACCAGTAACATTGTAAGGGGCAAGCCACAGTTTTGCCGCCGTCGACAACCGTTGAGCGATATACTGGATTTGTTCTCGGGGTTTCAGTAAGGCCCCCTTCATAGAGAACCTGGAATTACACACGAATTCGTAGGCGTATTCTCCATAATTAACCTTGTTTGTTTGGATGTGAGTATACATATACCTATTACGTCACACGGTACGAATGTTATTATCATTGATAACATAGATAAACTTTGTTATCCATAAAACCAACTGAATATTTTTATTAATAAACTTACTTTATCCAAACTAATAGGTGATTCACATCTAACTAGTTGACGTCGATGAGTTCAAGCAGATTCTTCGCCTCAACTACAGCGACATAAGCATCCAGGCCCAAATTTTCCGGGTCCATGGCAATCACGGTGCAATCCCCGCTGTCTTCAAGCCTTACACCAAACTCATGCAATCTTTTCAGCACAGCCGTATTAATTTCTTTCTATTCTCGAGACTATCATATTTCTGATATTGAGAAATAGTAGGCTTGGGTGCAACAAATTCAGGTGGCTTATAAAGAATTTCGTCGGCTGCAGCTGCTATTTGGGGCTAGAAAAAAAAATTAATTACACGAGACGTCATATATAATTTGAGAAATAAAAATATAAACCTATTAGTCCAAATTAGGAATACCTCAAGGGCTGAAGACGTGGTCGTATGAATGCCTTTGGGTGCTGCAGTAGTAGTCGTGCCCTGCAAATGGAACAATACAAGTACTTAGTATAGGTTAATATTTGTACCCTAAAAAATTTAAAGGCGTTCATTATAACAAATGTGTCAGCTTTAGCATGTTTACCTTATTGGTGAGTGTTGGGATTCATTAATCTCAAAAGGATTTATATATCCAGAATATATAAAATAAATTTATTTTAGTCATAAAAATAAATATGATCTTATGCAT
>VHZZ01045113.1:0-12046 GCA_009801015.1 Silene noctiflora
GTTATCACCTTCCCATTCTGCATCAGCACACAACCCAGCCCATTCTTGAAGCGTCGGTGTAAATCTCAAAGTTTTCACTCCCTTATGGCAAAGCTAAGACAGGAGCGGTAGTCAAGCGATCCTTTAAGGTTTGGAACGCTGTCTCACAACTCGCATCCCAGCAAAATCGTTCTCTTTCCTAATTAGTGCTATCATAGGTCGAGCTATCTTTGAAAAATCTTTCACAAATCTTCTGTAGTACCCGGCTAGACCCAAAAAGCTTCGTACCTCGACCACATTCTTTGGTGTCTCCCACTTGGACACCGCCTCGATCTTGGTAGGATCCACTGAAACCCCATTTTTAGATATCACATGGCCCAGAAAGGCGACCTTCTCGAGCAAGAACTCACACTTAGAAAGCTTTGCATATAACTGGTTATCGCGCAAGGTCTKYAATACYAGTCTCAKATGCTCCTCATGCTCCTCTCTAGTMTTAGAGTAGACTAGGATGTCAWCAATAAMGAYAACCACGAACTGATCCAGAAACTGGCTGAAAACCCGGTTCATCAGATCCATGAAAACCGCTGGTGCATTGGTCAAACCAAAAGGCATCACCACATACTCGTAGTGCCCATATCTCGAACGAAGCGCCGTCTTAGGTATATCCTCATCCCGGATCCTCAGTTGATAGTAACCCGATCTCAGATCAATCTTTGAAAACACCCCAGCCCCACTCAACTGATCAAACAGTTCATCTATCCTTGGCAAAGGACACCTATTCTTTACCGTCACATGGTTCAACTCCCGTTAATCTATACACAACCGTAGACTTCCATCTTCTTCTTCACGAACAGAACTAGAGCACCCCAAGGCGATACACTAGGTCTAATGTATCCCTTCTCGATCAAGTCATCTAGCCGCTTCTTTAGCTCACTCAACTCCTTAGGACCCATACGGTACGAGGCCTTAGAGATAGGTCCCGTCCCCGGCTTNTACGAGGCCTTAGAGATAGGTCCCGTCCCCGGCTTCAATTCCACGCTGAAGTCGATATCCCTCTTTGGTGGTAACCCAGGTATCTCCTCCGGAAATACATCTTCGAACTCACTAACTACTGGTATCTCCTTGGCTGAAGGCTCTCCCACCCGACTATCTTTCACATGGCACAAAACCATAGGATACCCCTTCCTCAAAAACGACTTCAAGGTCACAGCTGCAATAATCTTGACTTGGGCTTGATCACAAACCCATGGTAAGACACTCTAACCCCTTTAGGCCCTTTCAAAGAGACTTTCTTTTGCTGACAGTCAATGGTGGCACTATACCTCCCTAGCCAGTCCATTCCAACTATGACCTCAAACCCACTTAAAGAAACTCGAACAAATCAACTGAAAAGTTGACTTGTCCTACAACCATAGACACACCCCTATAAAACTTCCCACATGATACAGACTCCCCTGACGGTATAAAGACTTCATCTTTTACAGACTCAAACACTTCCAAACCCATAGTTCTAGCATGACTCATGGATACAAATGAATGGGTTGCCCCTGAATCGAAAAGAACAAAAGTAGGAGTGTTGTTAACAAGAAAAGTACCAGTAACCACCTGGGTGTCCTCTTCTGCCGCCTTCTTATCCATCATGAACAGTTTACCACGTTCTTCTGCCCAGTACCATGTTCTGTGCTCGCCGATGTTGTAGACTTCGCAGCTGAATGTTGGTTCCCATTGCCATTCTGCCTCTAATAGCTCCCACCATTATTGCGGTTGAAGCCACTTTGGTTACCCTGACTGCCCTGGCTATGCCATGACCTAGCTGGTCTGTTGCTAGCCATGCTCTGACTCGGCCCCTGAGAGAAACCTTCATCCCTCTGACCCTGAAAACCTTGCCCTCCAGGACTAGTGCAGTCACTCCTCTTGTGGCCAGTACCGCCACAGTTGAAGCAAACCGTAGCGGAGCCGCCACTGAAACTTCTGCCACCCCGACCTCCAAAAGACGAACCTCTTCCATACCCAAAGTCCCTAGAGGAAGCCCTCCCCTGGTTGAAGTTCCCCTTCTTGAACCCCTACGTACCAGTACCTTCACTCTCAGCCCTCCTCTTCTCACCACTCTTCTCCTTGGCTTATTTGGTCATCTCAGCCAACCTCTCAGCATTCCCTGCTCTCTCATAAACTTCCTTAACATCAGTAAGAACTCCAGAAGTCAGCCTCCCCAGAATCTTCACTAACAACCCTTTCTCAAACCGAATATCCATACTCAGCTTGTTCATCTCCAGATCATCCATATAGCTGGCCAACTCATTAAACTTACGATGATACTCTGTTGCTGTCATCCTCTCAGTCATGCGAAAATAGTCGAACTCCGCCCTCATCTTGTTCCTAATCTGCTCAGGAATAAATTGGTGCCTCATAGCCTTCTTAAACTCGACCCAATGGATAACAGGTTCCCCTAGGCTCTTGTAGTACTTCCGAGCGTTATCCTTCTCCCGGTTCCACCACATAACAACCTCATCTCAGAGGTAGAATGCAGCTTGCTCTATCTTCATCTCTTCTGGATAGTTGACCACTTCCAGAACACTCTCCATCTCCATATGCCAGTTGTCTAACAGATTCGGCGCCCCGGTGCCCTCATATACCTTAGGGTTGAAGCGAGAGATAGTGGTGCTCATTTTGCCCTATCGTTCGGAGAGCCTCATTGAGCACCTCCGCGTCGATAGACATCTCAGAAGTCAGAAGCTTTGATGTAAGCGGCAGTTCTCTTTGGAGGCATCGTTACTATACAAGAAAACAATCGTAAGCACATAGCCTACGACTCAAATAGCGTAAACAGCCTCCCAAAAACGCACTCGGTCGAATACATAACGTACTCGGTCGAGTCCCTTCCACTCGGTCGAGTGTCTCGCACACTCGGTCGAGTGCGAAAGTGGCAGGGATTCTGTCTCAAAACACCAAAAACCCCACTCGGTCGAGTGCCCCACACCCGATCGAGTCCCCTCCACTCGGTCGAGTCATGCAATACTTTAACTATCCCGCATGCTTTTCATACACAAAATCATATAGGAAGATAATCCTATCATGTTACTATCATACCAAAACACAACAGTATAACCATTCATACCCACATGTTCTCATGTCCATATCATCATACACTTCAACATATATCATTTATGCGATCATATATAGAAACACTTAGCATACAACGTCCCTTGACACTCCCGTGACCGGCTCAAAGTTGTAAAGGCAAGGATGCGGATTCGGGACGTCTCCCAAACTTTTGTTGTAGCCCTAAACAACTTCTACCCGGGTTCATTTTAATTAGACACCCTACGTTCATTTTGTTCATTGGTTTTAGTTTCCAAAATCGTTGCTCTGATACCACTTTGTAATACCCCCATACTCCGAGGCACCTTACCAAGGACTACCTCCGAATACAAAGATGCTACCATCTCGGTTTCCTGATGTAACAAACATCATAGTAACCATAATGAAACATTTAAAAGTAAACATAATTTAATGTGATTACAAAATCTCTCCATAAAACGGAGTACAAAGTCTAAACCAAAACAAAAGTGAAACTAAACAAGTCTGCGGAAGCTAAGACAAAACTCGTGAGACTCCACCTTGCTAACCCCACCGCGTAGTCAACAGCCATCATCGTTATAACCTGCTAAATCAACTGCTCACCATCCCCGAATGGATTACCATAGTTTTTAAAACAAATACGGGGTCAGTCAACTGAACAACTATATACAGTAAACAATGTAAACAAAATGAAACAAACACCACACCGCCACCACCACCAACTCCATCACCACACACCACACATCAAGTAACCGACTACACACCGAAGTATGTAGCCCTGCCAGTGGAAGACCGCATCCAACCACCTAACCACCCATAAATACCCAAGTCCCTTAATGTGCACATCCCTCATGCGCTGAGAGAATGCAGGAGGCGAACAATGGGGGTGAGACCACCTCTCACAATGGCTCACAAAATCACAATACCGATCACATCACAATCACACCCANGAACAATGGGGGTGAGACCACCTCTCACAATGGCTCACAAAATCACAATACCGATCACATCACAATCACACCCAACACCAACATCCACCACCAACGCCGCCATCACAACAACGTCACAATCATAGAATCACATCACAATACATATCACAATATCGTCACATTAATACGTATACAGTTCTACAATCAACTGAGTAGGGAAACCCTACCTCAATAAGAAAATCTGGCACAAGCAAGAGATCAATACGCTTTCTCTACGAAGTCTCCTCCACTAACGAATCAATTAATACAAATAAGGCACACAAATCCCTAAAACCCCCAAATCAGAAATTAGAGTTACGAATAATAGGTCAAAAGACTCAATTAAAAACTTACCCTAATGATTATGGTGAAGATGCGTGAAAACCCTTATAAATGATGAAGATGCGCCATGGAATGAAGGATTACAAGGAGGAGCAGTAATCGATGTTTAGGTTTTTGTTTTCAAAGTGAATAAATGATTTACTGCTTCTCGTTCTAATATATATACTTTCCCCCAAAAAGTCGATACGAACCGGACACTCGGTCGAGTACACGACACTCGACCGAGTATGTGACACTCGACCGAGTGCAATGAACTCGACCGAGTGCTCCGCACTCGTCCGAGTCCCCAACCCCCAGAACACTTGACAGACTAACCCATATGGGCACTCGGTCAAGTACCCTTTACTCTGCCGAGTGTCCCAATACTAAAAATCACGAGTATTACAGAGTAACCGTACATGGGTCCTCCCTGTGGTACCAACGGGGTCTCCTCCGGGGCCTCCCTGGTCACCCTAGTCCTTCTGGCTGTGCGGGTCGGCTGGGTCGATCTCCTCCTACCTGTGGCGTAATTCGGCTCTGGCAAGTCCATAAGGACATGTCTCGAGATCAAGTGGTTCGGGGTAGGGGGTAGCATGTAATCGGTCCACTCGGTCAGTTAGTCAACCTCGGGGAGGTTGACCGGGTCGAGCAAGGTCATCCATAAGGTACCTCAAACCCTCAAAGCTAGGGTCTTATCCTCCATCACCCTAAGCCATTTATGGCGGAGGAATTAGTCCTTATCCATGGTCGGCACACTCTCGAACATGGAAAGAAAGGTGGGGGAGGGCTCAAAATTAGCTAGCCTCTGGGCTAACCGGGTAGCAATGGCCCCACAACTAAGATAGCAGTGTGGAGACTGAGCCATGAAGGCCAAGCTATTGCAGACAATTGCCGAAGGGCTATAGTAGAACCGCTCCTCCCTCTTCGGGTTTAAGTAGGACATCGGAATCATCACCTCACGTGAGTTCAACTTACTCTCATCACTCTTCTCGTAGAGAAGACATGCCAACATCCTCAAGAAGATCTTTAAAGTGACGTGTTGAACGTCATTTATCAACATACCAGTCACATTAGTCTCCACCCCCGTCACCATGGCCAAGTACTCACTCGCCTGACACTCCTTAGCAACATCTAGGTAGTGATCCGCCGTCGGCCTCTCAAGCCCCATATGGTCCGCCACATCCTCCATAGACAGGTCGAAAGTTTGGTTCATCAACCGAAAGTGACAGTTCTCGGCCTCCTCATCATAAAAGAAGGAGCTCAAGAACTCCAAAGTGAGGAACTCGTAGGAGTGCTTCCTCAGTCGATACAGTCCCATCAACCCCAAGGTCTCAAAGATATGCCTCACATCATTCTCAATCCCCAACTCTCCCAAGATACTCGTATCCACGCACCTGGCAGCGCAGATAGTCCGTGTCATCAAAGACACAAACACCTCCCTCTGTCTAAAGTATGCAAACTCCACGGTAGGGTATTGCCCCACCGGCGGTACAACGGAACCTAGGCTAGATGGCCCTCCCTCGGCCCTAGATCTCTTGGTTGGTAGACGGGTAGGGTTGGCTCTTGGCATTTTGCATTAACATCAATTGACAACAAAATCTTTTGGCTCAAGAATTGAAAACAAAGAGAAAATTTCAGATTTCCATTACTAAGAAAGATGAAGCTTTAAGACGGATTTTTCACTCAAAATACCCAAAATCAAGTGCAAAATATGATAGCAATAGCACCCTATAGCCGTTTTCAACCTTAAAAGAGGATTTGAACTGACAAAGATCAAAATTTGGGGACAAACCCTAGAAATTTCGGGATTACTTGTGCAAACTTTGGGCTCCAAAATTGCGATTTCTAGCATAAAACAAGACCTAAAACAAGTTCTAATGAACATAATTACATTCAATATGGACTTAAAGCATGAAAACCGAAATCTACCATCACCTAATTGGGGAAACTTATCACAAAAACTTATGAAACAAAAGGGTATTAGTATTACCTGAAAAGTAGAGAAAGATTGAACAAGGAAGAGATTAAGACGGAGTTGCAAGTCATTAGAGCAAGGTCTTTAAGCTTTGGAGTGTTAGAACAATTTGAGAGAAATTTTGAGAGAGATTTTGAAGAATAATGTGTCGAAATATAGAAGGAAAAGAGGGTTTATAGGGTTTAAAATCTGAATCGCAATATCGGTCTAAACAGAGGCACTCGGTCAAGTACGAGTCGCACTCGGTTAAGTGTCCAGGGTACTCAGTCGAGTGCTAAATTGATAGCTCAGAACCCATATTCTGTCCATTTGCGCACTCGGTCGAGTGCCTTGGACTCGGCCGAGTAGTCCAGACTCAGTCGAGTGCACCTACTGTACTCGGTCGAGTTCCCAAAATATTAAATTTTAAACGAGTATGTTGTCCATATCAGTTATTCCTGCAATAAAGTACATCGTTCGGAGTCCGGGGAGCATCCCAGAACTTGTCGCTTGTTAGTCTTTCACTCAAGAATTCTACTAAACTGTTCTATAAAATATCGTTACACCCGAATTACTTACTCTTTACAGACTAAAATCAAGCAAGTCAAAAATTCCATCCGCATGTTCACGCAACTTAAGCAACTGCCTTCATACATTCAGTTATGCAAGTATATACATTCACAACTTCACGCCTCTGGTTATACCCATACTTCTATAATGACATTCACCACGCATACTAAAGTGCATACACATATAAAACATACAAGACACCCACGACCATAGATGTAAACTTCACATCTGGCACATATCACACAAGTAACTACAACACAACATCCCACCCGAGTTACTGGCTTAAGCACATTGGAGTCGGGTCCTGAGATGAGGGCGCCTTCTCACCCAAAACCAGTTCATAAGGGGCTCCCAACATACATAAACCAGGTTCATTTATAATTGACTCACTAGATTCATTGGGTTCATTAGTTACAGGTTCCAAAATCGTCTCTCTAATACCACTTTGTAACACTCCTACTTACCAAGGAAGCTTGTACTAGACCTTCCCTGACAACCAAGGATGCTACCATCTCGGATGCCCGAGGTAAGTACATATCAAATAGACCATTCAAGAACATCACTTTATTAATTACACTTTATTTGGACAAGAAAATACAAAACTACATCATTGGACTATTACAACTGAGGATTCTATCATAGATATACTATTATCGGCGTCAGCGATCTCTCATCCCCAAACACGATCATCATAAACAAGCATCCAAACAACAACTATACCTGCAAGCTAGTCTGCTCACCATCCCCGAATGAATCATCATAGTTTTGAAAACAGTAACGGGGTCAGTTAACTGAACAACTATATAAAATGAACAATGTAAACCAATCAGAACAAACTGCCACACTGTCACCACCACCATCATCACCACACATCACAACACATCAAGTAACCGACTACACACCGAAGTGTGTAGCCCTGCCAGTGGGGACCGCAGCCACACCACCTAACCATCCACAATAACCCAAGTCCCTTAATGTGCACATCTAGAGCTGGCAAGTCTGACCCGACCCGAACCCGAACAAACCCGACTCGGCAGGAACCGAAAATATTGTGACCCGAAACCGACCCGACCCGACCCGATGACGACCCGTAACCCGACATGACCCGATTATCACAGGCCCGAACTCGACCCGACCCGACCCGATATTGACCCGACCCGATACTGACCCGATTAAATTGATGACTCAATAATTAATAAGCTTAATTTTGATCAAAATGAAAGTGATTTAGTGTTAACATTGATACATTTGACCTAATAATGAAGTAATTAAACGAAATAATAGGTTAAAAACTAAATTTAATGGTTAAAAATTGTAGTAATGCGATGAAGTAGCCGGACCCGATAATGACCCGACCCAAACCCGACCCGACCCGATACATAATTTGACCCGAAATGACCCGACCCGATAACGACCCGAACCCGACCCGACTCGACCCGAAAGGGTTGGCTGACCCGACATGACCCGAACCCGATATGACCCGACCCGGCTAAACCCGACCCAAACCCGACCCGACTGACCCGATTGTCACCTCTATGCACATCCCTCCTACGCCGAGAGAACGCGGGAGGCGAACAATGGGGGTGAGACCACCTCTCACAATGGCTCACAAAATCACAATATCAATCACATCTCAATCACACCCAACACCAACCTCCACCACCAATATCGTCATCACAACATCGTCACAATCATATAATCATATCACAGTACACAATAAAAGATCGTCACATTATACAATATACAGTTCTACAATCAACTAAGTAGGGAAACCCTACCTGCACCGCATTCCACGTAGCATCAATCATCAATTCAATCATACGAGCATCGCACCCTGACATCAATACCTACAACAATGGTACGACTCAATTACGCACAATCATAACCCTAACCCAAAACATACAGATGGTGCCGGTGACTTACCTTATAAGACGATCGGTTGACTAGGTCGGAGTCGGCGTACGCTTCCATTGTCGTGATATATAGTCTCCTAGGTAGATGCTAGCAAGGTGAGGGATGAGTAGTAGGGAGAGATGTGTAGATCTAGGGTTGTGAGGAAGAAAAGGGAAAATAAATAAATAAAAAAGATTCGGAAACTGTGACTTATGCGTAACATTTTAATACGCTGTCAACGATGCACTCGGTTGAGTGCACCTTACTCGACCGAGTGTCACTCACTAGGTCGAGTCCAAATTCAAACAACGACTTCGTCTTGACGATTAAGGGACGTGTATTACACCTTTATTAGTAGTGTCCTTTAGGTTGCTGCTGGTTTTGTGTAGTTGTTTGCTGTTAGAGTCACAATGAGGACACTGTGACATTTAGGTTTGAGGAGGAGTTTATTTATGTTGTGTGATTTAATTTCTGTTGTGTGCCTTATTACAAAATCAATAAAAAATAAAATTTATATAAAATCCAAAAATATGTTTTTTCATTTGTTTTAGGTTGAGTCTTGGTGAATTATATAACAATGATGATAATTTGCATTGTTTTTACATTTGAATCCCAATATAGTTATCCTTGTACATCGTTTTGATTCTTTATTTATGAAAACAAAGCTCATAACTCAAGTCTTGACCGTTTTTGACATGCCTTATGCTAATTAGATTTGACAAAATTATGTTGGTAAACTATTTAAATTTTGAGGTCTATAGAGCTTCTTAAGCAAGAAACATTAATAAACTGGTCTCATTATTATTTAGGTTTGAGTGTGGTTTTTCCTTATGGAATGTGTAACATTAATTTGCATAAGTGTGACATTAGTTTCTTGATACTTATATGCGTTCGTATGATGAAGTACATGAGGAAAGGCGGTTCTTACTATTCTTATAAGTCTCACATAGCCAAATTGACTTGATTTTTATACCCTTAAAATTGAATTCATTATGTTTTTCTCATTTGAATAATTGTAGCATATTCCATACTCTTTCCTATCGCTACATTCGTAGAATTTGCTTGTCATATCGGGACAGTCGCAGTTGCTTGTTTGTCATATCTACTTAGCTACTATGGTTGGGATGGGACGATATTTTGTCTTGTGGGTGTAACAAGTTTTGTTAGCAAATGTGTTGTATCTCTTATGTTGAAAAAAAGAGAGAGAAATCAGAAAAAGAAAGAAAAGAAAAGAAAAAGAAGAATTCGAAAAAAGAAAAAGAAAAAAAAAACGAATTGTTTCATTTGGTTTTGTTGAGGGATCATAAAGACGGTTACTAGAGTCTAATGTATTTTTTGGAGAATAGTTTGTTGTCTCTCATGTGTTGTCAAGTTAAGATGATTTCTCTAGAGGGTGTTTATTTTATGCTTAATATTGTAGAGTTGGTTTTGGTTAGCAAGTGTAACTGCGACTACCGTCTTAGCCTCACATATCCATACGTGCCTTGGCACGAACCACTTCTATACCTTCACCCATTAGCCATCTTATTGTCTTTGATACATGTACTTTTGTCTATGATGTGGATGCATATTAGTTGGAGAAATTTCTATCACATTAGATTGCATGCATGTTTCATAAGTCGAGCGAGTGTTCTTATTTCTTTCTATCTTCACATATAACTCGCCCTTATATACTTATGAGTGCATGATTGAATCCGCGAGAATCCGACTAATTTGTCTTGCAAGATCAAAAGGTATTTGGCGTTTGTCTTTATTACGGTATCATGTAACATCTTGGGACTTGAGCTGCGTTTTCTATTACCCGTACCTTTGAATTCGTTTTATTGGTTTACTTTTGTCATTACTTTGTTATAGATATGAATAGCTTGGGATTTATATGTGCATTAACATTAGCTCTGAGTTTTTCATTCACCATTTGTATGTTTGTCTTTTGTATTATGTTAGTGTTTTGCTTGAGGACAAGAAAAAGGATGGTTTGGGGGAGTTTGATGAGTCATAATTATATACATATTTATGCCTCCTCTTAATTACTTTTGAGACAGTTTTGTGCTTATATTTGTCATTTATATGCCGTTATTGCTAGAATGTCGATACTTCCGCAATTTCGTGTTTTAATGCAGGAGGAGTGCATTTGTGAAGCAAATGAGTAAAGTGGAGCACCGCAGAGTCGGCAAGATGGAGTACGAAGAAGATAACACATAAATCAAGGAGGAAAGATGGGAAGAAGATAAGAAATCATAAGACGAAGTAGCAGAGACCAGTTCCTCAATCGAGTATTGGTGACCTCGATCGAGTATGTTGTCCTCGATCGAGTATGCTTAACTCGATCGAGGATCCACTTCGCTGAAGACTTTTTCGGAACTTTCTTTAAGTCGGTTTATTTGTAATATAAATAGGAAACTTGTGCTTTATTATTAGGTTACGCCTTATTTTACATAAAAACTCGTAGAAAACTATTTAGCTAGTTTAGCTATTATTGTGATTCCGGATCTACACCTTTAATTTACGGTACTTTGTTAATCTTTGCCCATTTATTGTTAATTCAAGTTATAGTTTTATAATTGTTTTCTTATTCATCTTTTACATGCTTTTAATCATGCTTTTCCTTCATCTTATTGTTGTTGTTATTATTAGTATGAGTAGCTAATTTTATAATTTAGGGTGAAAGGGGATCTAGGTTGTTATAAGGGGGTTTATCTTAATGAATTGATTGTTAAATTGCTTTTAGTTGTTGTTTGATTATTGTCTTAAATCTAGTTAATTGATTTAAGAGTTAATTAATTAGTCTTACAAACTAGGATTTTCACCAACCGGGTTAAGACTAGTATAGGGTGTGACAATTGAATAGACTGACTTAATTATAGCGACCGCATGTTAAGTTTAGATCTAAAGGGCATAATAGAATTGACCGATCATATGACCTTAAACAACATAACTGCTCAATTAATTAGTTAAATCATCACCCTCGGATAACTGGCCTAGTGAACTTGATCCCTAGACTCTTTTAATATATTTGAATTCATCTTTATCTATCTTGCAATTAGTTATAAATAAACAAACCAATCTTCAAGAAATTGTTACCTTAAGACGGACTTAATTAATAGCAAACTAGATAATTACCGCCTCCCTGTGGATACGATACCTTACTGATACGAATACGGATAAGGGTCAATGAAGGAACGAGTTAGTTGAAAGTCGGAAATCAGTTTAATTATTTTCGAGAATAATTAAATGTATTTCGAGCTTTCATTGAACGTGTGAGCTTCATTGGATGGTACGAAAA
>VHZZ01045634.1:870-11147 GCA_009801015.1 Silene noctiflora
AGATAGTAATTAAGAGAAAATATAGTTTTTTTTTTTAAAAAAAAAGACAAAAAAAAAGTGGGGTCAATACTCACCCAAAGTCTTAAGGTGAGTCTTGGATTTCCAAGACTCGACTTAAGACTTTCTCAAGACTCGGGTAGATTATTGGTGGTCTTTAGAAAGTCTTGTCTCAAGACTCACCAAAGTCTTGTCTTAAGACCCCCAATAATCTTACCCTTAGTATCTATAATGAGTACTAGTTTTGATAGTTTGGACATATATAACGGTTTGTGTTTCTAATTTCTTGAGACTTTAAATTGTGAACTAGACATGTCGGAGCTCTTCTGTCTGAGCCCTATACAACCCCGTGTTGGTGGCGGGGCCAACCTGGCTCTAACCCAGCCAATAATCTATTTTTTTTCTTTTACGATTTAGGCTCTCAGAGTGGAGCTTGGAACTAGCCCGTATAAGTGGTGGGCAAGCGCGAGATTTGAACGGTTTCAGTGGGTCACGAAAAAAATAGCCCAACAGCACGGACAGACCGAGGTGGCCCTTGTATTAGCTACCTCTATTGTGAACCCTATAAAGAGCATGTGGATTTTTCGCTGGCACATTGTTCACATAATCATGGTTTAGCCATAAAAGTATTTTATCCATTTATGTCAATTTATTACATACTCAGTTACTCACAACTTTAACTCACGTATTATGTGCGAAGAGAGTATATAAGGGCAATTGCAATGGACAAGCTAAATAGTAGGTATAATGTTTTGCTGAAACTGTTGTTAGCTAAAATAGTTGTGCGAAGGGAGTATATAAGGGCAATTGCAATGGGTAGTTTTTGTTATTGGGTTTGTCACAAGAACTTCATTTGACTGAGTTTGTCTATTATGACAAAAAGTTTGTCCTTTATTTGACAAACTTGGTTTGAAAATAAGAACCAAGTTTGTGCTAAAAACCTAAAAAATTGACCAATAAATATATATATTTATTTTGAATTTGTCCATTATCAATGCTCTTAAGAACTTTATTTAAAATTCTTCCATTATAGATGACATAGATAGGAAGAACTTTATTTTAAGTTTGTGCATGGCTAGTGCTCTAACCCATCTAATAAAGTTGTCCAATTTATCCTCAAATAAAAAGCTTATTATTTGGTCTGAAATTGTCCGAACTAAAGTTAATGAAGTTGAATTAAACTAAACTGAATTATAGAATTCGATGCAATCAATTTTTCCAATCCGGACCTAAACTTGCTCAATCCAAGTGCCAAAGTCGGCTAAGTGTGAGTCCCTCATTTCAATTGCCAGACTAGTGGCTAAAAACCTCCCTCGTTATTTCGCTAACGCACACACACAAAAATTCACACTCCCAACGCACATCCATAAACGTCGAAAAAACCTTGCCAACTTCTCCCCAAACTTCATCAATGGCGACTTCTTCACCATCAACGAGTCTCCAATGGCGGCACACCTCCTTACACTCTCCCTTCCGCACAAAATTCAACCAGTCCTTTCTCTCTCCACCGCGCACTGCTCAGCGGCGCGCGGCGGCGGTCACCGTTGCGTTCCAACGCGGCGACTTCGACGCTTTCAAGAAACGCGTGGCCTCAGGCGAAACGTGGAGAGATGTTTGGCGTTCTGCTAATGACGGTTTCGAGCAGCTTGTTTACGACGCTAAGAAAGCAGCGGAGAGGTTCGACCGTCGCTACGCTGTTTCTCGAAGGTTTGGTTCAGCGGTTGAAGTTGCTTCTATTCGTGCTCGCGAGATTGATCGTGATTTTGAGGTTTCGCAGAAATGGCGTGCCTTTTCGATGGATTTCTCTCGCAATTTGCCTAGGGTTTGTGTTTTTTTTACCTTTATCTTTGTATTGCTAGCTTTCGTCAATTATGTGAAATAATTTGCAGGCTGGATGTATGTTTAACGTAGCTCGCGATTGAAAAGATTTGTTCGCTAGTTCAATTTCTTATCCAAATTACTGGATAAGAAGCGCGCTGAACTGAATTATTGAATTCAATTGAACTGAACTAAATTGAACGGAACTAGTTTGAACTGAATTGAAATTAATTACAAAGGAACAGACCGTAATTAGGCGCTACCAATGGAGGAATGATGTCTCTAAATGTAGCCCGGGATTATAAAGAATGAAGCTATTAGTTTGCTATTTCGGTTTCATATCGAATTTATTGGATAAGAAACATGCTGAACTGAATAAAACTAAGTGAACAGGAATTAAGTACAAATGAACAAGGCCTTAATTAGGTGCTCCCAGTGGCTTTGTTAGCATGTTTACACATGACTGAAGCATTTTGCTTCTTTTTGAGATGAATGGAATGGGAATTAGATGGTAATGATGTAAAGATTGTAATGATAATATCTACGAGGGCGTAACTTTTAGGAGGTTTCACTTGTGATGAGATTATGAAAATGTGAGATGTGGTAATTGAATTCCTATAAATGACGGGAAAGGGAGATGAACTAGATTCGATACGTTAATGGGTTAGGTGTACGTATGCAGGAGGTACTGAGGTATATCCCGTACATTTATGTATAATTGATTAATAACATATATGTATAGATTTAATGTATCAGGTATATTAGGAACAAAAATGAACGGAACTAATTTGAACTATTTGAACTGAACTGAAATCAAGTACAAAGGAATAAGGCCTTTATTAGGTGCTAGTGTGCTACCGATGGTTTTATTAGCAAGTTTATTGTGAATAATAATAGAACATTGATTAGGCTTACGGCATACATCAGCAACAATCGAAGATTGTTCAACTTAATCACATGTTAACTAGTAAATGTAAACTGTATGTGTTCCTTCGTACTTCCCTATGTTTTCCGCTTTATTTGTAGTTTTGTACTCTCTGGATTCTGGAAACCTATCACTTCCTAACGGTCAGTCATAGTATTAGATCTCATTATTGGTCATGGTCACACAAATGGGTGGTGTGGCATCATCTCGCCAAATGCAGCCAATTTTGCCTTAAATGTAGTTGCAGGTTAACTTAAAACCTTCACAAACGATTGTGTCTTGGTGTCAGGACTTTAATTTGATGCCATGAGTCCATGATTAAAGTATTTGGATCTACCAAACAAGCCCTTGAAGAAGTTGCCTGACTAAAATACAACTAGTCCCCTCGTTTGATCGCTTCTAATTTATTCTCTGACAGGGGTAATAACTAATAACCAAAGTTCAACACTTTAAACAAAGTAAATATTTTATTTGGACCTAGCAATATGCGTGTGATCAATGTTTTTGAGATGAAGTAGGATTGTAGGAATTAGATGGTAGTGATGGTGAAGGATTGCAATGATAACATCTACATCATCAGACTACACAACTTATGAGGTTCCACTTGTGGTGAGATGTCCTAATTGAATTCTTATAAATGATGGAAAAGGGGAGATGAACTACATTTGATACGTGAATGTGTTAGCTGTTAGGTGTACGCGTGGAGCAGGTACATATATGTTAGAGATGATTAATACTTATAACATATATGAGTAGATTTAATGTACCAGGTGTGTTTATGTAACCTACAGTCCTACATTAGTCTAGACTCTAGAATATTGAGTTCTCTATATGAAGGGAACTATTGATGTACGTTGAAAGTGTGGGAGAGATGCTGCCACAACAAGCAACAACTGTTCTGTGAGTTATCTCAACTACAGAGCTTGAGATGGGGATAGCCACAATAGCAATAGTGAGATGTATACTCGGGTTCTTAGGTCGGTGTTCTTGTGTGAGGATTTTTCAAGCTGTCCTTCAACTTGATCCAGTGAGATAGTTTTTATTGTTGAGCCTGGTTGCGGAGTAGGTTAAGGCCCAAATCATTTAAAATTGTTTTCTTGCATACCTACGCTTTAATGTGTGAACCCTAGATTTCCATATAGCTTGGTGTGTTCGGGTAGGGGTAAGGTATGGATCTAGGGTGAAAACACGTTTGCTGGGTTCTGGAAGGCCAACAAGTAACAGTTCACCCTTACATGCTACTGATAATAATACTCCTCTTGTAATGATGTGTTACATGATGTTATTTACTCCTATTTTTTTTGGCGAAGATTACATGATTCATTGACCTGTTATTCTTGCAGTATAGGAAGCTTTTCAGTGATTTCTTGGACAGTCCTGTTGGACGGGGCTCTTCTGTAAGTAATCCTTCTTGTTTTTTGCTTTATATGTTCGTTCACTATCTGCTTTCTCCGATCCTTTAGTTTAGGTGACAACTCAATAATAAAAGCTCAAGTTAGCCTAAATTTAGCTATGTTTGTAATTCTTCTTATCTTATCCGTCTGTATTGTTTCTGGTTTTTAATTATCACGAGAGGAGAAAATAAAAGTCCATTCAGTCATCATTTTTGAACATGACATTATGTGCTCTCTATCCTTTAGACTAGCTGTTCATTTGAACTTTTGTTTAGATGATTGCTCAATGGTAGATTCCGTGTTGTTGTCTCATCTTTCTTGCCATACCCAGGCAATACCTAGAAAGTAGAAACCAATTCAGACTAGAGGCACATGTGTGATCTGTTTAATTTCCATTGGAACATGTTTATAATTTTTTTTCTCTGTTCGTGGAAATTGTGACTCGTGAACTGTTCTTTGTGCTAGCTCTTTAAGTGAGTCAATTTTCAATTATTCTTTTACTTCTTTCACATTATCTCAAGCTGTTTCATCAGATTATGTTTACAGTCCTTTAAAATGAACCATAGTGAAACGTCTGTCTACTGTTTTCTGGCCTATAGATGTTCTAGTGATGCTTGAATGCTTGATCGTTTTTTTCTCTCACTCTAACAGATTGAAGCATCTGGAGGTTGTAACATAAACTAATTGATTTGTTCACTGAATTTTAACCCTAACTAACCTGTCAAATTCATTTCTGTCTCAGACACTCTTCTTCTTGTGGTTTGCATTGTCTGGATGGCTGTTTCGGTGTCTGATACTTGCAACTTGGGTACTACCAATTGCTGGGCCTCTTCTTCTAAACACTCTAGCTAATAAAGTGGTTGTGAAGGTAAACACAATTCTGTTTCAGCTTTCTAATTATCAGAATTTATGGAGTTCAGTGATTGTTTCGTTTACGTTCTTAGGAAGGGCATAACATGACCTGTATCTATTCTTAGCTTCCTGTCTATTCTTAGCTTCCTGCTTGTTGAACTCCGTCAATCAGGGAGGTCACATATGTCTCAAGGATTTGCATTTTGCATTTAGGCCCCATTTGACTCACAAGTTGTAGTTTCAAAAAGCATGAAACACACTTACTAAGACTGAGGTGATGAGGGCCATTAGCGAGCAAAAGAGTGGGGACGCAAGGGCACGCCTCATGAAATGAGACTTGATATATTGGTAGTAGATTTATTATTTTGTATAGTATCGTGTGCCAATACGAGACCTTCTCTTGTTTAAGTGAAAGCCAACATTTTAAGACGTGAAAACTTGATATACGGAGTACAAGGAATGAGAGATAGATAAACTAAAAATTTGAAAGGCAAATAAGAGAGAAAAAACAATGGATCTATATGCGTCTTAGGTGCTTCACTATGTGCGCTTCAACAGTTTCGTCATCCACCTTGTTTGTGGCACCTTAGGGTTCCAGAGGCATTTTTGCTCACACCTCGGTGGTCTGCCTGCCTAGAGGCTTTTTAAAATTAAGGGTCAGGGGTTGGGTTGAGGCGGCCGTGCTCGGATATGCAGCTGGTAAGTTGTTGCTTATTTTTTTCTAGAATTCGAGTAGAAATAGAGAAGAGCGGTGTAGACGTTCGAGTACAATAGGTAGATGAAGAGGAAATACACTTCTTCTAAGGTTTCTCTCATTCTTCTTTCTCTTTCAATTTCTTCCCTACTTCATTTACTCTCCTAATTTTGTAATTTTTCTTTGTTTTGCTACTAATGCATTATTACTGTAATATACTAGTAGTAATAGAGGAAGAAGAAATATTGAGGTGGTGACAAAAGTTTCTTTAATAATATTCTCGTCTTTCTATTTTTCTAGTACATGATCGCTTTTTTCTTCACTGATTTCTTGACCGAATAAGTTTATTTCAGTTTACAAATTACTATCCTTTAGAGTTGCATACCAAATAGAATAAGATGTCCTGAAGCATGGCATGTTCTTAGCAGTTAGGTGATAGATATATAACATTGTGAGACTTGAAAACGACTTGTCCTCCACTGTTTCATTACGTAAATTTTGTTAGTCATCCTTTATTTGCTATGCTATTATTTTCTAAGCCAAATGGCTTATTCTTAAGGCAAATACATAAATATGTTACTTCCTTCGTCTCAAACAATTCTTGGTTTAAAAATCTGATTTCTTCCTGAGTAAGAATTTCGTACTATTCTAGTGCAACATTGTCTATTTATTTCCTCGCACTAAAGTAATAAGGTTGACATGTAAGTTTCAAGTTTCAACTCATATCTTCCATGATTTGTAATTTGTATCATTAACATTAACATCACGTGAGGGTGAGGCAATGAGGGCTAATTAGTAGTGTTGTGTTAACTTCAATTCTTGTAGTGTTAGGGGTTACTTTTTCTGAAACAGAGTTGTGTTTGGAGATTTTACGCTTATAAGGAAACAAAAGTGATAAAGCGTATCATTCTACGCTTACAAGCAGCAGTAGATCACTGTTCTAATCTCTGTTACTCCAGGAGTCATTGTTAGAATTGTCAACACAGGCTTTGGTGGCCTTTCACATTGCTCTGTTACTCTTCTTCGTTTCTTTTATTTTTCCTTCTTGAATTTGTTCCGTCTACTTGTTAATAAGTTTTGTAATTATCTGGATTTTCAACTAGAAAAAGTAAAGATTAGTCTAACTGAATGAAATTCATCGTATTGGTCCTTTTTTGCCTTAATGTTCTTCCGCCCTGTATTGTGCACTGAACCTTATGTCTTCCACAGGGTGCTTGCCCGTCATGCAAGAGAAATTTTATAGGTAACAAGAACAGTATGATACAGTGTACTGGTTGTGGCAACATTGTGTGGCAGCCACAAGGGGGTGGCTTTTCAGAAGGCAACAAGAACTCTACTCGCTCCAAGTCTCAGCCTGAGTTTATAGACGTAGACTTTGAGGAAAAATAGATCCATTTCGAGACAATGGCCGTATGGTGAACCCATGATACACTGGAAAATTGGGAAAACACGGAAGTTGAAGAAAGTACAGTAGCATCATTTCTTTTGTGGGATTATCGTCAGTGGTCATACACTACTATAAGAAGTTAACTTTTTGTTATATATGTCGAGTCAGATTTCTATTCCTAGAATAAACTGTTCTCCTGTTGACACCGATATTTATATTGTCGTTACTCCCTCGTTTTGACATTGTTCCAGTCGCCTGGGTTGTAACTTGTAACATGTACCGAAGTTTTTGGTGAAAGTATTGCCATTGTATATAGCTCCAAAGTTTCCTCTTCTGATTGTCAAGAAGATTTTCTGCAAGTGTATTCTGTAAATTTGCTTTTCAATTGCAGTTTTCTTTAGATTGTTGCTATCGAGTATCCGACCTATCAGGAATCGACTTTTTAGTAGTAAACGGTCATTTGTTTTACCCGGATCCTTTTTATACAAGTACACGAAGGTAAATAGGTAACGATAGTAAATGGGATACACCAATAATTTAAGTGACCCATGACTAACTGAAAGTCTGAAAGTAATGTTTCCTTCCAAGTTACTGCTTGAAATACAACTAACTTATCATATAATTAATCACCTAGTCTTGCATAAGACGGTAGACGGTACTATCCGTCTTAAGCAAAGTCGTATTAATTAAGAAATAACTATCAGTCCAATGTTTAATCAGAATTAGTCATGTTAATTAAGAAATCTCACCAAACCTGCAAATCTACCAAACTTCAACCTTCTTGCTTCACAGTAAATCAAAGTTTGCTGTATTGTCTTCATCACAGTACCAATATTTGATGATCCTCCTCATATATACTCCTCCGTCATCACTTCTGGTAACACTAAATCCATCGAAATCCGTAATCTCTTCTCCAACTTATTCCATCCAACCATGAGTAGGCCAAAACCTCAGTATCCTCTCAATATCAAGCTCATTTTTACCGGAGTTACAGTTGCTTTCGTTCTCCTTCTCGTCTTAAGAACAAATTATTCAAACTCCGATTCAACCCCTTCTTCCTCGAGGGAAGACGCTTGTGCATCCACATGCACTAAAATCCCGCCTTCCCTTTCTCAAGCTCTTATACATTACTCAACTTCAAGCATTACCCCACAACAAACTAGCAAGGAAATATCGGTGTCCTCAAAAGTCTTACAGAACAAGTCACCTTGTAACTTCTTAGTCTTCGGTTTAGGCCATGATAGCCTAATGTGGACCGCGTTAAACTATGGTGGACGAACCATTTTCCTAGAAGAAGACGAAGCATGGATTAAGCAAATCAAACATCGATTTCCAATGTTGGAATCTTACCACGTAACTTACGACAGTAAGGTAAATGAAGCTAGTAATTTGATGGAAGTAGGTAAAGGACCGGAATGCACAGTAATAGGCGATCCAAGACATTCAATGTGTTCACTTGCATTAAAGGGTTTACCTGAAATTGTGTATGAAACAAAGTGGGATTTGATAATGGTGGATGCACCAACAGGGTACTATGATGAGGCACCGGGTAGAATGACCGCGATATATACAGCCGGAATGATTGCTCGGAATAGAGAGGATGGTGAGACGGATGTGTTTGTTCATGATGTTAATAGAGATGTAGAGGACAAGTTTTCTAAAGAGTTTTTGTGTCAAGGGTATATGAAGAAACAAGAAGGAAGGTTAAGGCATTTTACTATACCAAGTCACAAGAATGAGGATGGGAGACCTTTTTGCCCTTAGTTTTTTTTTTTTTTTTTTTTAAATATGTTTTGAATTGATTTTTGGTGAATTTTTTGTTGGATACATCATTTTTTTTTTGCTTAATACTCCGTAATTAATAACGAATATTACATTACATTATTGGTAATGGTAATATGTTTAACTAATTTCGTTTCATCACCTGAGTATTGACGAATTTTATAATTTGTTCGCCTTTATTTTCATCTTAAATCAATGACACTTTTAAAACAACGACTTTTTTGTGTACCTATTATCCTCTGGATGTAACTGATACATGTTGATATGTCTACAATGACCTAACGAGAACAAGTCACGAAATCACATTATTTTAGGTTCATCTCATCCTAGACTATTGTACAATTTACACCATTGCGGTGTCTTTTAGTACATGGTGTAAATTTAGGCCGTGATACCACATATTGTCCAAGTTTTTTAAAAAAAAAAATATGTTTTGAAATTTGAATTGATTTTTGGTGAATTTTTTTGTTGGATATATCATATTTTTTTGATTAATCTTTACATATTACTCCGTAATTAATAACGAATATTACATTACATTATTGGTAATGGTAATATGTTTAACTAATTTCGTTTCATCACCTGAGTATTGACGGATTTTATAATTTGTTCGCCTTTGTTTTCATCTTAAAACAATGACACTTTTAAAACAACGACTTTTTTGTGTACCTATTATCCTCTGGATGTAACTGATACATGTTGATATGTCTACAATGACCTAACGAGAACAAGTCGCAAAATCACATTATTTTAGGTTTATCTCATCCTAGACTATTGTACAATTTACACCATTGCGGTTTCTGTTAGTACCATGGCGTAAATTTAGGTCGTGATACCACATATTGTCTGAGTTATTGTTAAGGTTATGTTATCAAATGCGTTGTTATTTTACATTGTTGGTATTGTAATTTATAATACCATAATTTATAATAGAACATCATTGTGTTGTTATTTTACATTGTTGGCCTGGTATTATATTTCCCTAATTTCGTTTCATCACCTCATCACTTATCACTCATCAGTATTGCGGATTAGCCCTAGAGATTTTAATCATAGGAGTATAGGACTAAGCATTAAAGATCTAGCCAACGGATACATAAAGGTTCGCATTAGAAGCTTATGATTTAAATGCATGCATGGCAAATCTGAATATTATTTGATCATACATAAAACCCAGCCACATTAGCCATATTCGTAAACATGAATATACATCTATACATTGTCTCCGAAAACTGTATCTAAAACTAGGAGTGGGCACCGGTCCAAAACCGGACCGGAACCGGTTTGGACCGGGACCGAAATCGACAAAAATTATGGACCGGGACCGGACCGAATTATAAAAATTCCGGACCGGGACCGGACCTGAAAAATTCCGGTCCAAGACCGGACCGGACCGGTTGGACCGGAATTTGACATAATATGCCCACT
>VHZZ01045890.1:0-13409 GCA_009801015.1 Silene noctiflora
CAAAGAGTCCTTCGTAACTTATGGAGCTGCTTGTTTAGGAGTGCGTCTTTCTAGCATTTCACCCGGATATTGGATTGGAAAGGCCTGATCTTGCTTTCCCATAAATAAGAGAGACAGGGGAATTGGTAACCTACAATCTTACTCTTCCTGAAATACATTCCATAATAACAGTTTGTTGAGCTGCTCTGCCTTCGCGGAATCCGAAAGCGTGGATCAGAGGATTGGTTTCGTGTCAGACCTTCAAAAAGGGATATTACCAATGATCGAAAGATCGTCTGTACTAGTAAAAGCTTAGCTTTCCAGCCAGTTCCTAGCAGATGAGCTAAGCGGGTGTTTCTACGCCCAGTTACTCTTTCTATTGGATGCGCTTTTTCACATGAGCTCAGTTCTTAAAGAAAAGAGCTTAGCATTGACGAAGACGAGTCGGAAAGAAGTTATGCGTGAGGAAGTCAGTCGTGATAGAAGCTTGACTTCTTATGAGATTCAAGCAATTCGGCAAATAAGGGGGAGAGCTTGTGCCTAAGAAAGAAGGGAAGAGTGAGTAAGCTGTCCGGTTTATGAGATTACTAAAAAGAAGCGGATTGCCCCTATTATACTTCTTCTTTTCATAGCTTTAGTAGAAGGCTGGCGAAGATTCCATTTATTTCGAAAGTGTCCTCACCCGTGCTGTCATTGCATTTACTTTTCTCCCTCTTTAGCTTGGGAATCAATCTACGAAAAAGAAATTTCAATTCTAAGTGAGAGCTTCTTAGTCTTAGAGTGGGTCCATTACTTAGCGATTCGCAATCTTTTCTCTCATAATGACTCTTCGGATTAAGCTTTTGTTAATTCTGCTCTTTAGCTATTCCTATTTCACCCAAGTTAAGTGATTAAATCTTTCTCATTCTCATCTTTATTCATATGCTTCGCTTAAGTTGGAATTTCTGCTGACCCATTTGTAAGGCTAGCCGAAGTGGTGTCCAGGCCCACTCTGTCTTGACTTTGTTCTTTTCTTATTTAATGAAGAAGCGGAAGCCCCGGCGATCTCTCACTCATAACCAACTCAGCCACATTATATATGCTGATTCAATCTGAGCATTTCTATAGAATTAGCGTAAAAGAAAAAAGGATTAAACTTTCTTAATATTAATTCTTTTTCTTCCATTCTTTTTTTTTACTAGCTTTATTACTCATTCTAATTAGGAGTGAAAAGTCCTATTTTAGTGAATTACAGGAAAAGGATCTTTTGAATTGTAAAGTGAAGCACAAAAAGGAAGTGATGCGCAAGCCCCTTAATCTTGACTGGCGCCCTTATTCATAAAAAGCGACCAATTCTCTTAAGAAAAAAGACTTCTTTCGTAGGACAAAGGAGTGTGCATCAAGGATACCAAGCAAAGTCAGAGTGGATTCCAAGTCTCTACCAAGTCTCCCCTTATTGACTGCAACTTCCAATTAAAAAAAATCAATCCTAAGTATAGGTTTTAAATACAATATCCATAAAAGAGCAATAAAAGATCTACAACTGAACTCCTCTCGGACCCGTAACACCCCGCTCGCATCGAAAGGAGTGAAATAAGTAAGGAAATAAAGAAAGTGAATCAATAACAATAACACAGCTAAGCTTTTGTATACTGGCTATAAAAGAGATTCCTCAGATTCTTGTGCGATCTAAGTCGATGCGGTGCGAAGGGAAGGGGTAGAGCTAGTGGGCGAAGTTTGCGTTCTAAAAGACCCTATAACAGCAGTATCACATTTTAATTAAAGAGCATTTGACTCGCTCTATTCATTTGCTTATAACTAGAACATTAAAAAGAAAAAGGAAATGGTCATCGCTCAGAATTTAGATTAAAATACCAAGAGGCTAATCATAGTGGATCAAGGTAGATCAAGGAGTTTATCTCGGGGTCTAAAAAAGAGGAGGTCAGGGAAGTCATTTTAGATATAGTAGGACCAATGTCACAACTTTTTATATTTTTTATATTTATGATCCTAAATAAAAAAACTAGTCTCCTGTGAAAGCAAAACGATAGATATATAGGCGGAATTTCTGCCTCCTTTAAGAGGGTTCTATAAGACTGTCCGTTCGACCCGTATCTGATGAAAGGCATGGTGAGTGGGGTTGCCGGCTTTCTTTCTCATGTTATACTTCCTCCCAGTTCCCTGATTTGGGAAAGAATTCTTTGCGGGGATGATCGCGTGACTGGGTCACTTTCAATACCTAGCCTCCGGGGATATATGAAACACCTTATGTTATCTTTTGTTCTTATCAGAGGTAGAAAGGGGATGAGGCAGGCGTGTAAGTCGTCCCTTTAGAAGTGAAAGATTTTGTTGATAGAGAACAAAGTCATGTGTAATAAAGAAAGGTTTACGCTTCAAGATCTGAACTCCATCTTTCTGCATGCTCTGAGAGCTCCCTCGAAAAGAAAGTTTTCGCTAGTAGGTTAAGGACACACAGGGGTAGGTCGAGTTTGCCTATCTTACTTAAAAGACTCTCTTAGATAGATCGTTCCAAAGCCGAAAACAAGAACTCAATTGACAAGAAGGCAAGCCTAGCGGACAGAGGTTAAGAGATTTAATCCAATTGCATGTGATGTCATATTTTTTAAGGTACTGGGTCCGTAGGAGCGAAGCTACTCGAGGTGTAATCCAAGAAAGTATGAAATAGCTCAAGTGTATGTGAGAAGAGAGAAGAGCGTTAGTGAGAGAGGAAGTTGCCGAAGTGGCGGGCAGATGCAATTTTCGATGTGAGCGGCAGAGTAGCACCTTGTGAAGTGATATACTCAAAGACATTGAACCACACCCATCCCATTCCTCAGATGGAAAGCAATCCCGAAATTTCCTTCTTTATGATATGAGAGGAATTGGAAATATTGGTTGGAAGACTCCCTTCTTGGCTTCCCTCTTTTTTCAAGAGTATCCTCGAGATTGAGCAGGATTGGACAATTAATCCTGAGAAGAAAGTAGCTCTCGATCTTCATTCTGCAAGTAAGGGTCTAAATAGATTCTCTTAAGAGCAGGAAATTTTTCTACTTCTCATATCATAGTCTCTTTTCTAGATTAATGATGTTTAACTTAGACAGACTGAGAATCTCTATACATTTCACCGTGCTCCTCTTTCCAGTGTACCTTCTTCATCAAAGTCAACCGCATCCGCGTATTCATTCGCTTCATCTTTTGCTTTAGTAGACTCTGATCTTTTGGAAGCTCCTCTTAGGTCAACGCGGCGGGACCGGGCAGCCTGACACTTTTGCTAAGAATCTAGTAGAGTGGGGACTTTGGAAGAAAAGAATCTCGCTGATGATTTCCAACAAGACAAGAGCGGAAGTGAAACTTAGCTTTGACATGAGAAGAGGCCTTTCTTATTATAGGGTTCAGCGAAATGGGCTCGAGCAAGCACACGAGATGATTCAGATCTTTCTCCTCAAAGAAGGCTCATCTGGCATGGCAGCTGACATTCGAAGTGCTTCTTTTTTTCATTCATTAAGATCGGAAAGGTAATGAGACCTCTAATAATGATGAAAATGGCAACCAGTCCGGGTTGAAGTACCCCTTTCCAAAATGCTCCATTGTATTTTGTATTTAATGTATCGCCCTGAAATGAGAGATCTAAGAAGAAAATCCACTCTATAAGGGTCCACCTTTGGAATGTAATTTCATAAGTAAAGAGAAGTGAGCTATGGGAGGTGAAAAACTAATAAACGAGCTACTTCTCTTTTTAATCTTTAACTAGAGCTCGAAGAGTAGAGCATTAGGTCAATTGCCCCGAGACAATATTGAGAATCTCAGACCAAGATCGATCGTTCCTTGTGAACACACACATAGCGAACCCACTTACTTAGAATGCTGTGGACATTAAAAAAAAAGAATCTTTGAATTCAGAGAACCTGCGCTCGTGCTGCTTTTTTACCTAAGCTGCTGCCTTTGAACGGTTAACTAAAGTCATGAGTGGCATAGCGAAAGCTTAGAAAGTCCCACCTCTCCCTTAGAGCGTGCACCTCGAACTCGCAATAACTGCTGCCAACGTCTTTTTCCTTGCTTTCGCACTAGAGCTTTACACCAAGCCTACTCTTAATGTTTTTCTTTAAAATCCGCCTTGCTCGAGCTAGAGCATCCTAACTGCTAAAGACTAAGTTAAGGGTCAGCTAAAAGCAGCTAGAAGCCGGTTAAAGAAGGGAAAAAGAAATTAAACTTATTAAAGCAAGCAAGGTAATTTCAACCCTACAATAAAGTAGCCTCTGACTTCTTCTTCTCTTTACACTGCAACTCGTTCATTAAAACCTCAATTTGCGAACACACTCGCTTACTTATTATATTAGAAAGTTATAAATTGGAAAAATTCATAGATTGCGCCTTCGATATTACCAAAATTTATAAAACAGTGTAATCGGAAAATAGTAATATCGATAGAATCATACCGAACGAGAGAAAGACTCTTGTCTTTAAGGGTGAAATTCTATCTCAAGATGCCAACTTGTTATTCCCTCTTGTCCGAGGATCTCCTTACTTCTTTCCATCTTTGACCCACTTAAGGGAGTAACTTACCTATACACACGCCCGAATATAAGAAAAAGGAGAGTCCACAGCAAGGGGTGGTCCACGAGACCTATAATTATCTTTCTGGGTTAAGACTCCAGTAGCTCGTGAGCTATCTAAGAAAGGTCGGGAAAAGAAGGCGGCCAATCAATGGGTTCACCGACCACTAGAGCAGTGAGCGGCACAGGTAGAGTTCATGCCCTTTCTTACATTCCAACGGCCTTTTCTAATCTTTTTTCTACATTCGAACAGGGTTCATTCAAAGAAAGCCAAAACTCACATACCAACACAGTTCTATCTCTCTACTCTAGCACCGCCGAGTCTTCCATATTAGATGTGGAAAGCTCTTCCTTAGTCGTTTATTCGGTGGTTTAAAGACTACTAACCCTATAGTTCTCTTAGAAATTTGGGAACCGTAAGCCAGTTGCCAAAGGGAATTCTCACCAATAAGAAAAAGCTAAGAAGAGGGCTGCTCGAAGCAAGAGGGAAAGAGCAAGATACCCGCTCACATAGAGTCAGAAAGAGGGATCTAGCCAAGTACTTTGTCTTATCCTGCCCATGAGTGCAGTCTTTCGTTGTCTAATTAAAGAGAAGAGGGCATGGCAGTTGAAGCCCCAGTACCAGCGCAATGTCAAGAGGTCTATCATCTGAGGCAAGAAAGTCGCGACTTATGTAAGGAAAATGTAAGGAAAAGACAACGCCTCTATTCAAAGAACTAGACCAGCCGAAAGAGAAGAAGATGACAAATACCCGTTGGCTTACTTAGGTCTTAGTTGGCACAGGAGAATCATACAGGTGATCAGCTATCACCAAATGCATCCTAAGGAATCCTATCAGATAGAAAGCACTGGATTTAGAAAATGCGTACTCGTAGTAAGATGAAGATGCAAATCGTTTTTTGTTGTGAAATATGAGAAAGAAAGGTCCTGTTCCTGCGTAACACATCTTTACTAATTAAAACTTTATAGGCAAAAGCGAGGTGTATTCTAAGAGATCTATCCGTCTCCAAGACTCCAACCAACTTCCAACGGTCTAAACTTACTTCACTGGATTCTTTTCCAATAGGCGGCTATGCGCTTTCTTTTTTTATCTTGTTAACTCTGTTCCCTATTCTTACTTTCTTTATGATTTCTGACCGAGCAACCCAAATCGCGAAGGGTCTTAGTTTTGATAGGGCAACAAGAGCTTCAGGTTCCGTCGATCTTCTTTTAAGTCTTGACTTTTGGGTACACTTAACCCACAGTCTTTGTGTGCTAGCTTAGAATCCTAATCCCTGGCTTTTTTATCTTCTCCTAGTGCTAAAAAAGACCTTGAATTCTCCATTTCTTGCTAGGATTGCAAAAGAACTAATCAAAGGGAAGAGGGAGTTAAGGATAGAACACTATTTAACTAAGGATCCCTCTTTTTTTTTAAGATTAAGTTAGTGGGGCCTTTCTTCTCGGGTACCGGGATCTTATATCCAAAACCTAGACTATCGAACACATAAGGAGAAAAATGTCTACTCTCTTTTCTTTCTTTTTTCGTTGGCTAATCGGGTATACAATGCAAAATCAACCCCCCTGGATTCACGTTCTAGGGGAATCGACCAGCTGAAGTGAAGTTAGCTCATATATTAACTCGTGTGATTGAAGACCTTCACCCCATATTATGGCATCGTGCAGAGAAAGAATTAAGGAAGTCTTTTTTTTGCCAGAAAGCTTAAGGGTATTTCATAGTATGGCTCTAAGCTTGGGGTGGGGGTACTATGGTCTATGATTTGAACTTGCATTGCAAGCTCTTCCTTCCAAGCCAGTTTTCTCAATTCACGGTTTTTCCCATGTTGCCGAGAAATCCACGTCTTGTCTCTGTTTATGATCAACCTCTCTTTTCCTCTCTTTCTATTTTATAGATGATTCTCGTTTTCTAGTATAGGAGCAAAACGGGATGGAATTTTGGGTTGAAAGCTCATCTCTATCCGGTAGACGTTATGTAGCAAGCACTGGGATCTCCTTCTCCACTAGAAATTCCATTAGGCACTTTCCTGTCTCAAAATAAAGACCTTTCTAAGCCCCGCGTTTGCCCTAAGAAAGATGATAGGTAAATGGCGTATGGTATGGAAAGACTTAAGAAAGGGATTCTATTCTACTGTAAATAGAAAAGAAATATATAGACCAATCATATAGAATTGGGGGGTGGCATAATGTATATCAGGAGTTTGACTTAGCCCGGAATTCCCTAGAAAAAGGGAGACGCAATTGGAAGAAAGAGCATCCATTCCTATAAGCCTATAAGAAAGGACAGGAGCGGAGCCGGGTCTTCCTCGGGAAAGTCTAACTCATTCCTTTCTATTATAAACAACCTTCTATTGTCTTCGATTAACGTAACTATGTAACTATTTCCTTACCTCGTACTGTGCCATTTTCTATCGCCACGCCTGATTCCTTCGATAGGGAAAAAAGAAATTAAAATTATATGCAATAGTAACCCCTCCGACGGGCTTGTTTCAAATGATCAAATGGAACGAGTAGACCCGGGTCCAGATACTGCTCCTGCCGAAGATGAGTCCACGTCTCATTCTTCTAGTGCTACATTGACACACCCTTATTATATTCTAATTAGACCGCTTTATACTGCTACATTTATGCCCGGATAGTGTAAGAAAAACAAGAAAAACCCATTCACTCTCATATCAAACGCAAGCCTAAAAGAAAACTACCAATTCAATCCAATAGGCTTATCATTCAATAAAAAAATTTCTCCCATTTCGTGTGCTTCGTTACTTTAATAATAGGGCGTTCCATTTGTTGTCGTTGCTCAGACAGGCCAGTCATCGCGTCTATTCATTTGTTACATTCAAACAAAAGATTTCGCCTTGAGGTTCAAAGACCAAGTCCTAGCCAACCTCATTAAAGGGTTTGTTTGTTGAAGATTCTTTCCCATAGTTCGAGCCAATCCAAGAAAGGGAATTGAAAGCTAGGGTCGAGAGAGTCATATCACGTGCCGTCGTTTGTTTCAAGCTTTCCAAAAAGAAAAGGAGTCCTCCATTCTTCCGGTCGAGATGTAAACTTTTGGGCTAAGATCCAGAGTTGGTTAAGCCTTCCTTCTTATTAAATAGCATTCCTTTCTTTCCAAAATAGGATTAATAATGAGCAGTCCATATAATCCCCTATTATTAAAGCGGCAAGCAGGTTAGCAGCAGACTGAAGATCAGTAGTTGTAAAAGAAAGAAAAGGCGGGTTTACCATTAAAATTATAATGAGGGTTAGATATTTTTTCAGAATATTTATATCATGAATCTAATTAAGGATTTCGTTCCTTTCCTCTTTACCAAGGTAAGACTTTAGTATAGGGCTGTATTGTATGAGATTCTGAGAAATGTGATGAGATCTATGTCAAAGAATCAGAAAGATAGAAAGTCTTTCCTCGAGTTGGATTCAATCGAAGTGGAAATCGCGTTCAAATCTCATGATCTTTAATTCCCTTAAAATCTAAAAAAAATGGGCTAGACTGTTGACTGTTCTTGTGAACAAGGGTTGCTTTTCGAAAGAAAGAGCTTCTTTCGTTCACTAATTACGTACGTAAAGTCAGTGGAAATGAGTCTGCGCTTTTACATTTTACACGGAAATTCGGAAAAAAGAAAGAGAAAGAATACAATTCAAAGCAAGAATTCAACCAAATCTTCAAATTCATATCTTTCTACTTTGTATTTTGGACCTTAGTCTTCGGCGTTTTACGCTTTTCGCCTATACTATAGAACGAGGAAAAGTCATTTTCTTGTTGAGGACTTCTCGGCTAGGTGACTGCTTAGAAATGCTAAAAGAAATTCTAGCTCACGTAATTGGAAAGACCCTTTACAATCGTGATAATCGTGGGATTGAACTTCTTCTTCTCAACTCTTTCATTCTTCTTATAAAGCTAGGATAAGAGGGGAGAAAGCCTCACCGATTACCAATCCTCGCGTGCACCAAGCATTCTCCCCCCGGTAATATCATAAATCAAATTCATGGACCTGTTAAGATAGGGCATCAATCTGAATTTCATAGATCGGCCCATGTGGGTAGATTTGCTGAGATTGAAGAAAGGAGTGAGAACTCTTTAAGGGTGGTCTACAGGAAAGGGATTCTACGAGTACTACACGAGGCCGAGAACCCGAGATTCTGATCGTCAATTTTATTCTCGTGGTAGCTATTCAGATTTTTAAATACACAGAATTTCTCAAGCAAAGCCTTTATCAGACCTATGAATTTATAACAAGAGATTTAACTCTAAAGCTGCGTTCGGTTCATTCACAAAAGTGAAGGCCTTACGAGCGAAAGGTTTGATTGAGTAGCTTAGGGTGGATGAAAGAGAACTGGGATTAGCACAGAACCACGCGACAGCTGAGAAAGCATAGGTACGGGGGCAGCAGCCAACCTATATATAGAATATGAATCGGAACTAGCTCATAGAAAAAAGATTCACATCGATTGGTCAACCATTGAACTGCTGAACTCCAATGAATAAGCAGCACCAACATGTCAATTTACAATTATGCTGCATGCTATCGCCCTCCCTTTTCTTTACTTATTAGAGCAAGGTCTATAAAATCCGAATAGAAGGAAAGGAGATGGGAATCGTAACAAAAGAACAACAGGCTAGCTCCTGAACTACACTTGTTCTATATTTGGAGATCGAAGAAAGGCGGGTCAGGAGAGCATTCGACGAAAGGGAAAAAGTCAAGGTAGCAAGCTCGATTAGCATAGAATTCCCAGAGAGCTGTGATCAACCTACCTAATAGGAATGGCCATAACTATAGAAGTAGTTAGATACTAGCGGGGTAAAGCTTGTCTATATATACTAAATATCATGAACAAGATAGATGCTCTCATAAGTTAACAGCTGACTACGAGCAACCAAAAGAAGCCTACCCTGCATGAGCAACTGAAGCAGAGGATGTCACACCAACTCCGAGGTCTGCAAGCGCAGTAGGCAAGCAAGCTACATCCACGAAAGAAGAACCAACCCCCTTATGCTTATGAAAGCAATGCCTTTTAGTGTAGTAGCAGTTAAGTTAAGGCAAGAGGGAAGCCTTTCTTTGAAAGCATAGGTTCGGTGAGTGCGAAGCGAGATAAATGCAAGTTGGAAAAGAGGGGATATGAAAAGAGTCTCCTTCAGTCACTTGTAAGTAGCACCCGAAGATTTATACTCAATCGAAAAGAAAAAGCTCATTCGGGTGTGGTATTTTATACCGTTTCCTTAGGGCAGTCTTTCTTTCCCCCGCTACCAATGGAGATGGGCCTTCTCGCTTTCCCCCGCTACCAATGGAGATGGGCCTTCTCGCATCCGTGTTCTAGCCTTCTTTCCCGAAAGACGCAAGAAGAAAGGATTACTATGTCTTTATCTTCTTTCTGAAAATAAAATAAAAGAAAAATGAAGAGTGCAAGAAAGACCCGCCCTACGCTCTCCTCTTAATATAGTCGAGCTATTGCATACCTTGTATCGAGAGATCGGATTACACTACAGCATTTTTGGGGCAAAGTCTACTGCCACCGCTTGTTTGGGGGCGCGCGAGTCAAGTAAGTCATATCGCTCGTCACGTACGTCTATACCCTCGCCCCATAATTTCCAAAGTTGGGCGCGGGAGCGGGAAAGGCTTACGAGATTGTTGTAATCCCGTATGATTCCCATATCATTAATAAGTATTAATAATTCCCCTTCCTCCGGTTATAGGGGAGGCGCTGAAGTCTTTTCACAGCCAAGCTATGGAGTTGACCCCTCTTCCTTCTTAGGGCTTTCATGTCACCGTTTGGGCACACTTATTAATAGAACGAACAACTAGAATGAACAACTAGAATAAGGGCTCTTCTCTCACTCACCTTACCCCAGAAAGCTTGTTCAGAGATAGAGCCGAGATTCTAATCTTGGAGGTCGGCTTTTATAGAGGGGTATCGAAGTCAATTTTATAAAAGCTCCACCACCCGTCATATAAAATTTCTTGCTCCTGCTTTTTAACTCGTGTAAGGACTCTTTTGATACTGCCAGTTAAGTCTAAACTTAGATTGCTTTTTTTAATACATAAAATAAAAAAGGTAAAAGCGACGTGTGGAAAAAGAGAGCTAGCCTCATTCCCCGGGCCTACCATCTGGGTTGAAAGGGGAAAAAAGCTGTTCAATGCTTATAATAAATCCTCTTTTTTCTTTCTAATAACTCTATCCTTACGGGACAGAAAGACTAAACTGAAGAATTTATGGTCCAGGCGGTAAAGTCTAAGCCCGCGCCCAGGTAGTTTAAAGTTGTTTAGCATGGGCATAGTCTCGCAACGAGTCTGATCTGAGGCTAGCAAGCAAGATAACTTTCATGTGTGAGTCAGAGTTCCGACGAGCCCAGCTTCGATGGGAGCGCTACTCTTTATCCAAGATTTTTTAACTTATGGGATTGAGATGAAACCTACGATCTCGCGACATACTCTTGTTCCGGCAAGAAGTGAGGAGAAATCTTTTTAATGCGCTTTTTCTGACTCTTCTTCAAGCTATAAAGAGCCTCAAAAGCTCTTCTTGTACGGACGAAGCCTTTGTTGACGAACCGTGCGCCGCGATGAAGCTAAAAACGAAGAAAAAAGGCGCAGACACGACTCTTTCACGTGGTTGGTCGGGGAAGAAAGGATACCTCTGACTCTTTTGAAAATGGGAATTCGAACCACTCACAGGAGCGCTCTAACTATACTAGCTACGTTTCTTGCGCTCGAAACCATCCAACCCTTTAACTTCTTCCCCCTTCGGAGCGATCGAGCGGAATACTGGGAACGAGTTGGCTGTGAGTGAAATGCGGGGCTCTTATTGCTCTTATTGAAAGATATTTGAAGATACTAATTGAACAGGGTAGATTGAAAGGGAAATTAGCCCGTCACATGCTAATGAGTAACCCATGCTTTAAAGTTGCTTAATAATGAGACGTATTAACTCGTTTTGTCCTTGCTTGGAATGAATAAGCCACGGTTGGACTTCTTACAGATCTATGTTAATAATTTGGCAACACATGCTACAAGGGACAACGCCCTTATTTACTAAAAGACTCAAGGAACTCTTCGAATTAAACAAGAGATGTCTATGGCCCCTTGTCCTTGCTTTTATGCCGACAAAAAGTCGGGTTTAAATAAGTGGTTGGGGTGGGACCCATCTCGCCGGGAACTGTTTCTGACTCATCCGCTTCCTTGTCTTCATCCGTTGTCGACTACGCTATTGAAACAGAAGCAGCCTTAGCAAATGAAGTGAAAGAATCTCAGTTACTGGATTACGATGCAAAACTGGCTATAGTCTCCTAAAGAAATTGTTCTTTTCCTTGAAAATGAGAGGGGTCGTTGGTGTGTCAACAACCACATCCTTTTTAGAATGATCGTGCTCACCCAGCAATCACGAGACTTTTATGTCAATTATTCTTCCGCTAACCTGAAACCATGAACAACGAAAAAGCCAGAACATGAAGTTGCATCCGCAGCTATTGCTTCATCGTACAAGGAAATGGGTCGACCCCCTACGGGAGGCGGTAGCAGTGGTATTTCCTATGGCTATGGCCTAGCCGGAACAACAAGAAAAATTCCCGGATGATGCAGTCGAACCAGTTGCTGACTTTGCTTCCGAAGCGGGCATCGAAGATAAAGAAAAATGGGCCCGCTCGTACAGTTGCGGCCGGACCGAGGCAAGGGCTTACACGAAAAAGGTCATTTTGGGGACAAATCCTGGAAAAAGGCCTAAAGCGCTATTTGAGAACCTTGCGCTTGTTGAAGTGCATATAGCTTTTCCTGTTTTTGTTAAGTTGAACATGTATATTTAATTTAGCCTTTATATCTCCCTTTTTTAGTTTTTGGGATCTGTACTGTGGATGTTGCATAAAGTGCTGTAAGGTTTTTATAGCACAGGAGAGTTCTAGATTTTGATGGAATCATTTGGCGAGCAAGAATACTTGTAAAATGGTTGGGCTCATCCGTAAACAAGAAAAAAGTAATTCCTTTTAAGCATCAGTGAGAAGGGAAAGGTGCTTGTTCCAACTTATATCAAGGGGAAGCAAGCGTTATGCTTCGAGTTCGAGCCAACCTCGGATAAGGACAAGGTCGCACGAGTCGACACCCTTACATGTCATGTTCTGCCAGCTCATGTCGAGACTTTTTTCAGTTTCAATAAGTTCGCGCGGATCCCTTAATACATAAAGAAGCGTAAGCTTTAGCTGATGCTGCTGATCGAACCACAAGAAAGGAAAAGATTTTTTTCTTTCATCAATAACTATTCTTGAATCCACTCTGCTCCTCGAACCCTCAATCGAGATACCCCCTGTTTGGTTTGAACAAGGCACTTTTGGCTTTCTCTCCTTTCATTTTTCAAAGGTATCCGCCTCTCTCACATTCCCTCTTTCTTTCCTATCTTTCTTTTAGATCCAAGTGATTTGTGGCCGATCGATCCTGAGATTGCATTCTTTTTCTTTTTAATATATTTATATAAAATAACTCGACATGATTGTTACGATGATATGATGGTGGGTTCCCTATTCTTCTAAAAAATTTTGAATGTAATCCTTCCATGATCAGCACCAGCGAGAGCTGCTTTTTTTTGCATCGGTATCGATCCCAGTCTCCTTTGCCGACGCTCCCGTCTAAAGTAGGATTCGATGCTTTACTAAACAAAAGGATATTTAGTGTCATTCTACAGGCTACAGGACAGGAGCTCGAAATGGAGCTTGCGAGCGGCATAATCCCTTTGTTTTAAGGTAATTGAATTGACAAAGAAATCCTTCTTGCTCATAGATGAGAAAGACTACGGATCAAGACATGCACTTCAAACGAGAAAGTCCCGCTCGAGCCTAACCAAGACACAGCTACCGCTTCCAGACCTTTCTTTTTCTTTTGCCCTATCTATTATCTATTAAAGTCCTTGTGATTTTTTTTTTTT
>VHZZ01046575.1:0-12351 GCA_009801015.1 Silene noctiflora
TAGGCACGAAACGGTATGAAAAATAGTATAAAGGGAGCTATAAAAGTATATATGAAAGTGATACATCAACTGCGACAAGGGTTTTGGATGAGAAACGAACTAGTATGAGATCTGACACCCTCTGAATGTGTATGTGCTATAAGGATTGGATGGATGTCACGAATAGAAAGCAAGATGAGGTAGATCCGAAAAGCGTCAATGACACTAATGAATCAAGCACCGAATCAAACCCATAGTATATTAGTATTATTTTCTTGTATATTTTTCTTAGTTATTTAATTAAATTAGTATAAATTGTAAACACCGTTTCATAAATTTTTAATTGAAATTTCAGTTTTTTTTATATAATTTCTTACTTATTTAATTGAAATTTCTTTTTCATGTATCCATTTACTTACTATTTAATTTTNNNTATATATATATATATATATATATATATATATATATATAAAATTAACTTTACTTCAGTTTAAATGATTTCCTTAAAACGACTTCAAATTTTAAAAACAACTAAATTACTTATAAAATAAACAATAAATTAAAAACATTTTTTGAAAAACCAAAATCCATTGGGATGGCCAACGGGCAAGCACGACGGTGGCTCATGGGCCGGCACAGGATGGCACTACGACGGCTGCGCCATGGCACAATTTTGGTTGACAAGCCAAGCATGGACACAACACGATGGTCTGTCATCCGTGCTTGGGCAATGCCGCCTAGAAGGCCAAGCACGACTCGCTAACACGAGACTCGACCCGCCGTACTGCCAGCTCTAGTTATAGTCAAAAGACAGTGTTTAGTCATGGAGTGACTAAGTAGTCTAGACTACGAGGTCTACGACAATACATGCACGATATATATAGAGTTTTTTTTTAATATATTACTTATATAATACCTTAAGGTACCTTAGGTTGTAACTACCCTCCTACACTTTGTGATCTGCTTTAAATGTGAGGAGCTTGAGTTACAGTTGTTGACTCTTGGTCAATTGGTAAGCCCTAACTTACTTATGTAATTTAGCGCCAAAGATGAATGATACGATTCTTTCAATCTAAGCACAATAATGTTCTTCAAAAATACTTGTATATCATGAAAAACCAATTACCCGACATCAGTATAGTCTTCACAAGAGTACTTGTGGATACTAATTTATAAACTAGGGGATAAATGACTAGTTACCCCAATTGAAGGAAGATTTCACCGTGCTAATCTACACTAAGATAAACTAAGATCTTAATATATACTAATAAGTTGTAGTTGTTTGAGTTGTGTGTCATCGTCTTATGGAGAATGCTTCCTTACATAAGCACCCTCAACCGGTTAATTTTCTTGCACTACTTCCTTAGTGGGGAACAGTTAAGCAACCGTAGATAACTCGTTGTTTCCCTTCCAAATGCTCCTAATCTACTACACTGATGTTTGAGTCCTGGGTCTTCCTTACTTCTTCCAAATACTCGAGTGAGCCTATTATCTATTCATAGATAAAAGCCACTTCCTTTAAAATAATAAATTTAGTACTGTTATTAAATTGAGCGCTAACACTTACCTTATAAACCAAACGTTTCCTACAAAATGTTAAATGTTAAGGGAATCATGTGAAGTTTCTGATTATTGCACAAGGACATCCAATTTTAAAGCCACTAACTTAGAATATTGCAAATAATTTGCTGGATCATAGTTTGGACAGTATCATATTGAACACAAAAAATGAAAATCGCATTCGATATATGAGAGAGAATTTATTCGAAAAAATAATGAGTGATGATTAAATGCCAGAGCAATTCTGCGTCATGTAGCTTCAATATCTCTTATACATTATCAAATCCACGCAATGGTGACTCACCCTTGCTCAACCCCACAATTCTTTATACTTATACCCACTTCCTCTCAATTATAAAATTTAGGGATGTTCTACGGTGTACTCTCGAATTTTTCGGTTTTTTATAGTGTACTCCTATATTTTTGAAATTCTATAGTATACCGTTAATCTTTTATTTATCATTCCAACTACTCGATAACATATTCATTTACTTATTAATTATACAAATTACTCATTAACCCACCAAATATTATACGAATCTAACTAAAAATTTATCAAATCTCCATTATCATTTCATGAACCATAATTGAGGTTTTTAATAGTAATTTGTGCTTATGAAAAGTGATTTGTGATGCTTTTCATACAGGATGGTGATAGAACATTAACGAGTCGAAATAAAAGTCAAAATACAGTTGTTTAATAGTGATAAGGTTAATGGAGAGTTAAAGGAGGTCATGATAGAGAAATAAGTAAGAAGCTCAGGGGGTACAATGTAGAATATAAAAAATGTAAGGGTACATCATAAAAAAATTGAATAACTTGAGGATACACCGTAGAATATCCCTAAAATTTATTATCGATTCATCTTTTTCAAGACACTGTTGTATAAACGGATTAAATACTATTCCATCTAAGTTCTAACTCAATGGGACAAGAGTTTAATATTTTCCATGTATTCTAGTGTACTTTTTATCATCTACGAAGTATCTATTATTTGACCCGTTTCTTGTTTAAAACGGATTTATTAATATAAATGAAGTATATCTAATATTTGGATTATTTTTTTACTCTCACAACTAGTTTAGACCCCGTGCAATAAATGCACTGTATATAGAGTTTTATTTAATAAATTACCTATATAATAGTGTCTCAATAGTTGTTCGTATTTCTCGTCATTATGTTTGTTTTAAGGAAAAATTTTTGAAATGAAAATTAATTAAGAGAATTTAGTTATGTGTTGTAAGTTAATCTAAATTTTTTTTATGTCATAAAATTAATTATTTCAATTTTTAAATTCTCTCATTTTTTTTTTTTTTTTTTTTTTTTTTTTTTTTTTTTTTGTGAAAACAAAATTAGTGAATTGTTTGATACGGTAGTATGAGTCAAGTCCTTCTCAAATAATAGCATCAATAAAATATTTAACAATTTATAGTTTTGTAGAGTACAAATTTTATTAATATTAATTAAAAGATTATAGTTTAAAGTTTAGTGAATACAATATAATTTGATAAAAAGATATATTCTAGTGAAAAACTATGAATTAATGAAATAAATTATAATATATAAGTAGATTTCTTATGTAGGGAATGAATTTAATTGCGATTAACTTTCCTATTTAAGAAAATGTTTTTTGGAGAGAAAAAAAACATGAGTCCACCTATTCTTTTAGTAGATAGGGGATGAGACAAACTCGAAAAAAAGTCGGTCATTTTAGACCATTAGCCTCCCAGGCTTTCGCATGTCTCTATTATTTTTTTTTTCAAACTACAATATAATCCAAAATGGCAAATTAAAATCCCCGTTTTAAATGGAAATGTTACGATTTAAATATTGCTCAATTTTAACTTTTATAACGTAATATCCTTATCAAGAACTAAATGTAGTTAATAAGTTATACTCTTAAATCATATAATCATACATAATACAGAGTGATTTTCTTTTTTAAACTAATACGGCGCAGGAATGATTTTCATGGAAATGAGAACAAGAGTTAATTTAAGTGGTAAGAGTTTTTTTACTCCAACCATAAAATTGGGGGTTCAATTCTCACCCACAATAAAGTGCGCTCCTTCCAAACAGGAAAAAATGATTTTCAAGGGAAAAAGACAAATTTTAATTTTAAAGAAAATAAATTTCCATATGACAAGCAATAATTGGACGTTTGTTACACAACTAACACAAGTTGATTGGTTAATCTATCCAAAGAACACTTACCAAAAACAAAGCGTCTTACACGGACACTATCCGTCACAAGCTGAAGATGGATAGTACTCTATTCACAATAAGACAAGTAGGAGGGTAAATGGGTGAGAAATGAAGCACCCATAAATAGTGTCACTTGCATATTGTGAGAGGGACACTATCCGTCTTCAACTTGTGATGGATAGTACCCGTCTTCAATGAGAATTTGTACCAAAAATGGATAATTGTTTGCAAGGACACCCCACTCTTAAACTTTTATATTAAGGACTTTATCCAAATCTCCCTATTTTCATAGAAGGACTTTTATTTACTCAACTTTTAGCAACAAGGACTCTTTTGTCCAACTATATATACCCTATTCAAAAACATTTTTCCATATCAATTTAAACTTTCTTTATATCAATTGTTGTGCAATTTAAGTGTTAAAATTTGGTTGATATTTTGTTTGAATCATTTCGTGAAGATTGTGTGTCATAATGACTGTCATCGTTGACGAGTCGGTTTTCGGTATGGTTTTCTTTGTATATTTTCATTTACACCCACGTTTTATTTTTATGGTAAAGATGACTTTGTACGTTAATGTTTCATCAGATAATTTTGTAAATTATTCTCTAATTAGGTTTTTAATCTGTGCCGCCCAGCCTTAGGACGCATATTATAAAAACCCGATATAATATACTCGTCTTGTATTAAGAGACGTTCAAGGTTTCTTTTCAATATTTTTTAGAACATATAAATAAATGCTTTCAAATATCGAATAATCTCATGAAAAAACAAAAACGTTATATTCATACATTTTGGTTTATCGACGAGGCTTACTCGACCGTGTGCTTTGGTTACTATTTTAACAAATGTATTTAATAAGTCAATTTTAGAAATGTTAGGTTTCTATATGGATACGTAGTAATTAACTAATAAAAACGTGTTACCAAAGTTGGCTGGTGTGAGTGGTAAGGGCTCTCATCTCTTAAACAAGTGGTAAGGGGTTCGATTGCCCTAGCTGTCGGTAGGGTAACTCCTGGTCAACACCAAAAAAAAAAAAAAAATTTACTATCCGAATTCAGGTCGCTAGCTAAAATAGTAAAATGAGGCATTTTTAGGACAGTAGAACATCTCCATGACATTTTACAATTCAAATTTTTCATTTCGATAAATTTCAAAATTTATGCATCTTAAAACAGAAACACAAGTTCCTGGAAATCCTGGAATCAAAGACATTTCCTTAGAAAACAATGAATTGGTGCTGGATGCTGGATTTAAGATGCCTGAATCAAAGGAATTAACCTCAGCAAATGAGTTTTCAGCACCTGAAATCAATGCTTTTGGCAAAACATTTAGGTATCCTTTTTAATTTGTTTGTTGCTCTTTAAAACCTTTCATGCCTGCCAAATTAGATGAAAAAATAAAGAGTCCGCTGATCAATTTACCGAGGTATCTATTACAAAAAAAAAAAAAAAATACCTTGATTTAACTGTATCGAACTATGTATCATTTGATAACTTAAGAACCCCCATTTTTTTTTTTTTACTTTGCGTTTTAGGTCTGATTTTAAATGGAAGAATTCCAAGGATATATAAAACTAGAGGGTTCTTGGCAACACAACTTTTTCTATCCTCTTATTTTTCAGGAATATATTTTTTCGTTTGCATATGGTCATGATTTAAATAAATCTATTTATATTAAATTTATCTAAATGAATTGAAATAGTCTCGCAAAATAAATTTAAATGATTGAACTTGTTAATGGATAATATAAACGATTAAATGATACTAAAATAACTCAAAAAATATTTTTAACTAAAAACCAAGTACGAAGTATAAGTTTCTCACGTTGTTTATCAACAGAGATTACAATGCAGAGACGGAAAGGCAAAAAACCGTTGACGAATTTTACAAGAAGAATCATATCAATCAAACCGTTGACTTTGTAAGTAAACTCTGTCAACACAACTACTTGTTAAAGCAGGTAGTTTTATACAAGTTTATTATAAAATGTTCTTTAAATAACTATTTTACTCGCTAATATGATTATATTCGCTTTATCCATATTTCATTATCTTTGTAAAAAACCATTTTACGACCAAGACCCTGTTTTTTTTTGGAGTGAAACTGTTTTGAGTTAAACTGAATTTAATGGAGCTGAATTGAACTGAACTGAAGTGAGAGTTAATTTGTGAAGAGAAAAGCTGAACTGAACTGAACTAAATGAAGTGAAATTAAGTTCAAAAGAAAAGGGCCTAACTGTTTCTTAAATCACAAATTCTCATTGAAGACGGATACTATCTGTTCCAAGCTGAAGACGGATAATGCCCCTCTCACAATATGCAAGTGACGCTATCCATGAGGTGCTCTATTTCTCCCTCACTTGCCTTATTGTGAGAGCGGCAATAACCGTCTTTCAGCTTATGACGGATAGTGTCCGTTACAAGCAAGACGCTTTGTTCTTAAATACGTAGCGATAATTGTTGCATTAAGGGAGACAAATATATAAATGGCAGGTAAAGAAGATGAGGGAGGAATACATGAAGTTAAACAAGGTGGAAATGGGTATTTGGGAATGTTGTGAACTTTTGAATACAGTGGTAGATGAGAGCGATCCTGACTTAGATGAACCTCAAATTCAACATTTGCTTCAAACTGCAGAGGCTATTAGGAAAGATTATCCAAATGAAGATTGGCTTCATTTGACTGCTCTCATTCATGGTACTTCACTACTACTTCCTCTCTATGTACATATCATTGTAATATAATAGTCATGACGATGTTAAATATCGCTTTTAGGCCTCGTTTGGTTGCCATGTGGGAATTAGTTTCCCATGATTTTACAAAACACATGAATTGACCAATTTATGTGAATTGCCCAAAACGCGTTTGGTTCACATCCTGGAATTGAATTGACACAGGAGTTTCCAATTACCTAAGGAGGGCTAGGTAATTAAACTCCTCCATAATGAAGCAGTTGAAAATTCATGGGAAAAAGAAAATCCCATGATTTGGAGTAATCAAACATCTTTCATTTTTCCAAATCATAGGATTTTCCAATTCACCCATTTTTATGGGGGCAACCAAACGAGCTAAAGTCGCCTATCTACTAAAAGAATAGATAATCTCTCAATTTTTTCCTTCAAAAAACATTTTTTCAAATAAGGAAACTAAGTACAATTAAGTATATTTATTAAATAAGGAAATTAATATCGATTTTCTTTCTTTTTTTTTTTTTTTTTGGGATGACAAACTAGAAGGCTAGAAGCCATTTTCAAGTCATAAATAAACGCAATGAATTGCTCTTAGAGTTACTGGAACCTAATTGCCTGAGAATTTTAACCAAATTGTAACCATTAGACTTTACGTCTTTACCCACCCATTAAGCCATATTTTTTTTGGACTGAAACTATCTGAACTGAACTAAACTAAATTTAATAAAGCTGAACTGAACTTAACTTAATGGAGCTAAAATGAATTGAAGTAAAAGTTAATTTGACTTTGTTCTTTTGGATTGAAACTGTCTGAACTGAACTGAATTGGACTTAATGGAGCTGAACTATACTGAACTAAACTTAATGGAACTGAAATGAACTGAATTGAAGTTATGAGTTAACTGAACTGAAATGAATAAAGCTAAACTGAACTGAAATGAATTGAAATTAAATCCAAAAAAACAGGGTTTTTGTGAAAAGCTGGACTAAACTAAACTGAAATTAAGTTTAAAAGAACGTGACATAAGACATTGAAAATGTATGTTAATAACATGATCCGTTACAATAGTGAATAAAATTATTTGATAATCTCATTTTAGAAAATTTTAATGACCCATTTTGCTTAATTACCTGCAGATATTGGGAAGGTTCTTGTCCATCCAAACTTTGGTGGGCTGTCCCAATGGGCCGTAGTTGGTGACATATTCCCAGTTGGCTGTTCATTTGATGAGTCCATTGTTCATCACAAGGTCAGTCCATCAAAATTCTAGTTTAATTTTCATTTTTTTTTTGAAATAAAGATTCATGATTATATATATAGGTCAATTCTTTGAACTAATTGATAACATATTAAATTTTGATCATTTTATTTACCAGTATTTCAAGGAGAACCCGGATTTTAACAACTCTGCTTATAACACCAAGTATGGAATTTACTCGGAAGGATGTGGTTTAGATAATGTCTTAATTTCTTGGGGACACGATGACTACATGTACTTGGTAATTAATTTTAAATTAACAATAATAAATTAAGCATAATGATAATTTTTTTTTTCTCAAAATTATTCAATTTTTATTATTTTATATAGGTTGCCAAAGAAAATGGTACCACTCTTCCTCCGGCTGCCCTTTTCATTGTCCGATTTCACTCTTTTTATGGTAATTTTCGAAGTTTAGAGTCAATTTATGTGCAATTACAATTTTCTTTCGAAAAGTTCTAATGTACATTCACTGTATCACGTTATTGTACATCCAACCAATTACAAAAGCTGTCTAATGTATACCGAGTGTACCTAAAAGCTTTTTTCAAAAACATTTGCAATTTACCCTACATGGCTACATAGTAAAATAAAGTGTAAATAATTGATTATTTTTAATGACCATACAGCTTTGCATACTGCTGGAGCTTACAAGCATTTGATGAATGATGAAGACAAGGAGAACATGAATTGGCTTCATATTTTCAAGTAATTAATTATTAAGTCAACAATCATCTAATATAGCTAATTAATGCATATAGTAGATAATTAAATAATAAGATTATTATGGATTTAAATAAATTTTAATCAATTTGCAGCAAATATGATCTCTATAGCAAGAGCAAAGTCCAAGTTGACATTGACAAAGTAAAGCCATACTACCTTTCACTCATCAACAAGGTATTTAATTTAGTTCAAGTAGGTCTTATTTAAAACGGTTTTAAATTTAGTTTCATTTTTACATTATTTAAATCAGTTGTAAATACGTTAACTTAGGGCCTTCTTAAATAAGATTTGTGTATCTTAATTAGGTAACACAAGTTTATACTATGTAGCAAATTAACAACGTTTTTTTCGAAGGGTACACATTAATAACTTACATGTGCAAATAATCAAATGAAACTATCTTATAATAAATTTTATCACATTTAGGTTATTAACGTGTGCTCTTAAGACACAAGTTAGAAGCTACTCTACAGCAAGCCAGGGCTATTAATAAATGTCTCGATATTTTTTGTAAAGCTTCGGGTCAGTGGGTAAGCCTAGCCAAATCTTGGGTTTACTTTTCACCAAATGTCGAGGATATGGAGGCTTTGGCCATTGCTAGTGAATTAAGGATATCTCCAACTGAAGATTTGGGAATATATCTGGGTATGCCTACCATTAATGGCAGGGTGACAAAGGACACTTTCGACTTTATTGCACGAAAGGTTGACAAACGACTCACAGGCTGGAAGACCAAGCATTTATCTCTGGTTGGGCGTGCTACGTTGGTCCAATCAACTCTTAATGCGGTTCCATCTTATGCTATGCAGACGACCAAACTCCCAAGGGCATTATGTGATGATTTAGATAAGAAGGCTAGACGTTTCATATGGGGAGGTGATGAAGATAAGCGGGCTTTGAGCCTCGTCTCTTGGGATGTAGTTACACGAGAGAAGGTGGATGGTGGACTTGGGCTGCGTTCAATGAGGCAAGTCAATACTGCTTTCATGGCTAAATTGGGATGGAGATTGCTATCATAACCCAATTCGTTGTGGGCACGAGTTCTAAGACATAAATACTGCAAAGGACGATGTGATGCGAGTATGTTTGAAGCCAAGCAGGTGAGTTCTAACGTCTGGAAGGGGGTGGTGGATGCGGTTGAGGTTTTGAAATCGGGTCTCAAAAAATCAGCGGGTAACGACAAACAAACTTGTTTTTGGACTGACTCCTGGGCTACAAATAGGCCGTTAGAGAGCCTCTCGGTGATACTTGTTCCTTAGGCTTTACTTGATGTGTCCGTCGCCGAAATGTGGGAGGAGAACACTGGTTGGAGGTGGGACGTTTTTGCAGAATATTTACCCAATGGAGTGTTAAACACTATTGCTTCCTATGAAGTTCTACCAAGCGTCGAGGAGGATGATCTCTTCTACTGGTCTGCTTCTTCTTCCAGGTTTTTTACGGTTAAATCTGCCATTAAAATTATTCGAAATGATGCAGAGGAAGGAGAGGCATCACTCTGGCAATTACCATGGAAGACTTGGGCTCCTCAACGGGTTCGGTTTTTTTTATGGTTGCTCTTACATGATCGAGTCATGACGAATTCCAACCGAGCTCGGAGAGGCTTTACGGAGGATCCGTGTTGTACTGTGTGGGGAGTTTGAGGAGACAGCTTTGCATTTGTTTAGGGACTGCGTAGAAGCTCGTAAGGTTTGGTCTCTGTTTCCGAGTCATCATCCCCGAATTTTCTTTGAAAATGCTAATATTTGTGATTGGGTTGCGATTAATTTATCTAAGGATAGGGCTAGGACGAGAGATTCGTGGCCTACGACTTTTGCAGTAGTAATAGGGTGGTTATGGAGATGGAGAAATTGTCGTGTTTTCGGTAGGAATGAGGATGTTGCGATTAATACATACAATTTTTTATGACTTCGAATCTGGGAGGTAGTGAATGCAAAGGAAAGTATGGAGGTAGTACAGAGCTTGAAAAATAGAGACAAACTAGAAATCTTTGTGCAGTGGTTAGCTCCCCCTCTACATTGGGTAGCTTTGAACGTTGACGGAGCCTCGAAAGGGAATCCAGGCCCGGGAGGGGCTGGGGGAATTTTTCGGGATTCGGTGGGTAACGTTATTGAGGCGTTTGCGGAACGGTTGGGGGAGACGACGGTGACAAGGGCCGAACTGATGGCTCTTCGGAGGGGGTTGATGATTGCAATTGAGAAAGGTATACCCCAGCTTATTATACAAACGGACTCCAAGACCATTATGGAGTTCATGGAGGATGAGGCGACGGTCCCGGCAGCTCACAAACACCTAAATAAGATTTGAAAATCATTTATCAGAGACTCGCTTGGAAGGGTAGAAATGCACCACACATATCGAGAAGCAAATAGATGTGCCGATTGGCTGGATAACTTGGGTGTACATCAAGCTACGCAACTGGTTCGATTTGATTTATCGAACATTCCGAGTCCCCTTTTTGAGCTTGCTCAACAAGATGTAGGTGGTGTGGCGTGACCTCGTTTAGTACCGGGCCCTGTGTCTTAGTGTAGTTGTTTAGTAGTTTCCTTTGTTTTGTTTCGTTTGTCTGTTTCATATACTTTGGTTTTCGTTTGGGTGTAACCCGCTTTTTTGCCACAAAAAAAAAAAAAAGATACAAGTTAGAAAAACCGTAAATTATTCTACAGTAATGATATGCTAACCAAAAGAAATTAATTTTGCTTGCAGTATTTTCCATCTAAGCTAAAATGGTGAATGTTTCACGTGAATACGGAGAATTGTTAATGCATGGTGGCCAGGTGGGAATATGTGTGAAACGATATTTCAAGTTTCAACCAAGTATCGAATATCGAATATGCCATTCGTGCTTTGAAATTGTACCTAACTTTCTGTTTAAATATCATTACAAGTTTCAGTAAATTTGTCGAAAACAAAAACTTTAGAGAAACAATCTCTCACTAAGCTATTGAGAGATTATTTTATCATATTTCTTATGTAATTTTCGTATGTACCCCTTTTATCAATGATTGTGCTTAAAATGTATATTTTATTTAGTAGATGTTTTCATAACAATTTCGAGCTACATTATTTATTAGTATCTCTATTCTACTTTAATTTTCATTGTTTGGTATTTGTAATTAACTCATGTTATCATTTATCATAAACACTCAAATAAGAATATGTTTTTATTGAATCATCCTTTTAATATAAGAAGGGCTTGAGCCCAAATTTTGGCCGGCCCGGTCCACATAAATTAATAACGGAATATTTTTCTTAAAGGTCTGTTTAATTAGTAGCGTTAAAGTCGAAAACAACTGTTTACAAACTCATATATTTATTGAGGTTCCAAAATGATGTTTGGTAACATAATTCATACCTATTAGAACATAATTAAACATTTTAAGGTGGCGACGATTGTTTTTAATATATTTTGAGAAAATTTCACATACACTTCATCATATTTTGTACAATCTTATAAAATAAGTATGTTTTTAAAGTAACATTTGAAGGTATTATGCGACTTACCTCCCTCCTTCGGTAAGTTGTAAATTTTAGGGCCCAAAAAATCCATTTAGGCCAGAAAGCCTAATTTAGCCCACAAGAGTCGGATTTGGGCTCACTAAATAGGCCCAAAAATTTGGCCCAACCCACACATATGGGCTTTTTGTCATCCCAACCCGACTCAAGCCCCCAAGCCCGCATAGGCCCACCCCATGATCACTTCTACTCCAATTACAAAGTGTTAAGTAGGTATTTGTAGGCAAACCCTCACTAATGAAAAATAACACGAATCCTTATTTAATATGGGAGTATTTATTTTGGCTCAAATTTAAGAGGAGTCAAGTAGAAAAAAGAAATATACTCCCTCCGTCCCGGTCATTTGTTGTCCTTTTCCATTTTGGGGTGTCTCGGTCAATTGTTGTCCTTTCTATTTTAGGATTGCATTTGATGAG
>VHZZ01047114.1:5139-16155 GCA_009801015.1 Silene noctiflora
TTCCGCTGTTTTTACTTAAGTTTAATTTACGATATCGATCGGGGGTTCACATACGTTACCTTTTTTTTTTTCCTTTTTTTGCAAAAGTAATTTTAAAAAGACTAAAATAACCTTGGATGTACAATAACATTGTACATCCAGTAGTATAATCCTTGAATTGGTTTTTACATGTTTTATCAAGACTTACCTTAACCTCCCGACAAAACAATAGCACAAATAATATAATAAATAAATTTGGATCCAATTTTTTTTAATAGGTTAAAATTAGTACTTTAATGTAAGTGTGAGAGTCTTATAATTTTTGAAATTTTTATAATGCCTTATTTTTATTTTTAGTAGGTAGTTAAAATAAATAAAATAAAATAAAAATAAACTTCAAAGTATATTAAGAGCATGTTTGGCCTAATTAGTTGAACACAAATTCTCGTTGAAGACGGGCACTATCCGTTACTAGCTGAAGACGGATAGTGCCTTCTCACAATATGCAAGTGACAATATCTATAGGATTCTCCATTTTTCCCCTTACTTGTCCTCCCACTTGCCTTATTGTGAGAGACGCGTCACAAGCAAGACGCTTTGTTAGTTGAAAATGAGTTTTTGGTTTTCAAGCTTAATTTTTTAAAAGTGTTTTTCAAAAGCAGAAACACTAAATCGATGCTTCTCATTTTATGGGAAAAATATGATTTTTTGGCTTTTGAGAATTTTCTTTTTAGCTTTTAAATATTGATATGTTTGGCCAAAAAGTGTTTTTAAAGCCAAAAACACTTTTAAAAGTCGGGCCAAACACACACTAAATGTGGTCTCTATTTGTAGATCGTGAAAAATTATGAATATTGGTATAATTTTTATTTTTTATTTATATATAATATTATGTCAATATTGATTTTTTAATACAAGTAATGTTAGTTTCTATGTCAATATTTATATATATATATAATATTATGTCAATATTGATTTATATATATAGTTTCACATTTTCTCTACTGCGTGGTACTTCATGCTTGTGTTCCCAAATGTGTTCCAGATGGTCTAAATAGGAACGCCAGGAACGGAATTTGGAGGTCTGGGTTGTTGTTTTTATTTTGTTTTCCTTTATTTATTTTTATATTTTTGTCCTTATTCAAGACTTAAACCTACGAACCCCGACCTATAACTGTAGTCTAAATTACAAGAATGGACCTGGCCTGTTCTTGTATTTCACAAGAATGTGCCATTTTAAAAAAAAAATACGTAATGGAATTATTTAGATTATTAATTGCAATTAGTTGTATATTGTTATATATATATATATATATATATATTATTAGTAATGAATTAGTTTAATTACATTTTTATGTACTTAATATAATTAGATTTATATAATTTATACAATATTTGAATTTATAATTTTTACGTATTTCTTATAAATATATTGATTACGTTTTTATGTACTTAATATAATTAGGTTTATATGAGTATTATATTTATGAAATTTCTACATTTATATATTGTTTTTGTAGTTAGTAATTATATTACGTTTATATAATCAGGATCCTTAGACTTGCTTTTGTAAGGTTCGTATCGCTCACATGTGACGATTTTATATGGAGGACTCTTGTCCATGTGATACTTAACCTTTACCAAATGAAACTCTAACCCGTAAGCAACTTTATCACAACGATTGAATTCTTCTTTAAATGTTTTAAACGGATATTCAAATACAAAATTATTAGTGTAATCTTCACCGTCTGCAAGTCGATCTTCAATATTTTCCTAATTAAATTCATTATGCAAATTTATAAAAAAATATATAAAAAAAATCGGCCCATTCATGTAAGTTACACGAATAGACGCAGGTCTATTCATGTGAAATACACGATCAGGCCCAGATCCATTCGTGTAATTTACATGAACTAGCCTAGGTCGATTTCTATAGATTACATGTTTGGGCCTAGGCTCATTCATGTAATTCGCATGAATGGTCCGGGGCCATTTCATGTGATTTACATGTATGGGGTGGGGCTCATTCTTATTTTTCACATGTTTTGGCTTGGGTTCTAACGTGAATCTGACCCGATTATCAATTTTCCTTAAATCTAATACTGTGTCGAAGTAAAAAACAAATTGAAAAATCAATGAAAATCATATAATACCTCCTCGATTCTTGTGTTTTTCGGTTCTTCATCGTAATTATATTGACCCGTATTGTTGCTACCGTCTACAAAACCGCTTTACCTCGCAGTTATCATAACGATAATATTCATCGTTATACTGATAATATTGTTCGACATTTCAATCATTTTGAAATCGATTTCCTTCATTATTGTACGAATTAAAGAAATAATCGTATAATGGGTCACTGTCACTCATTTTCAATTCTATTAAACGATAAAAAAGAATGTTGTAATAGAGAGAAGGGTAAAGTTGGAAAATGAAATGAATTTTAGGGGCGAGATGAGTAATATAGAGTTGGTCGTTAGCAATTTTAAGGGAATTGCTAAAGACCGCCCCTAGTTTTACTCATCTGACCCCCTAGAATTAACTTTTTGCTAGTATTAAAACCCATATACTACCCACTACTTTCTTTTCCTATCATTTTTTATTTCCAAATTCAAATTTTAAAAACCACTTCAAATATTAACAAAAAAAAATAAAAATTAACAATATCAATTTCAAACCCCACACCCACCCACCATTCTCCTTTTATCCATCTTTTTCCAAATTTCAAATTTGAAAAAAACTCTTCAAAATCACTTCCACATTAACAAAACTGATACCGCATCAAAATTAACACCAACAAAGTCGGAGAAGAAGGCATTCACTGCTCCCCAATTTACAAGGTATGTATGTTAAATTTTTATTGTAAATTTGTAATCTTCTAAAATTTGTTAAATTAGCATAGATTAGTTTATTGGTTGACTTAGGTTAGGGATTTGTGACGATTAGAGCCAAATAGGTTGCGAGTTTAACCGATATTGAATAAAAAAACGAATAAAAACAAAAATATTGAAACGCATGAAGTCGGCCAAGTTTTGTGAGATTTCCGAAAAACTCAGGGCTAATTCATGTGAAATCCAAGAATTAGCCTGACCTATTCATGTAAATTATACAAATGAACCTGGGCCATTTCGTGTAAATTGAAAGAATAGATCGGTCTGTTCGTGTATTTCACATGAATGGACCTGGGTCTGTTCTTGTAATCTACACGAATGGGAGATTTTTTTTTTTTAAAAAACTTAAAAAAAAAACGTAATGCGATTATTTAGATTATTAATTGCAATTAGTTCTATATTATTATATATATTATAAGTAATGAATTAATCTAATTAATTTTTTACGTAATTAACTTAATTAGATTTATATAGTTAATTAGATTTATATAGTTATACGTCATGTGAATACATAATTTTTATGTATGTTTTATAAATATATTGATTACGTCTTTACGTACTTAATATAGTTAGGTTTATATTTGTATTTATGAAATTTCTACGTTTATATATTGTTTTTGTAGTGAGTAATTATATTACATTTTTTTCATAATTGAAATTAAAAAATGTTTAATTATTAATACAATTGTTTGATATTACACACATGTTTGAGGGTGATGATTGTGGATTGAAACTTCATGCTTCCTATCATCGAAATAAAATTAATATGAGACTCAGAGATACTAGTTTCAGGTCGAAAGAAGTATCGATTCCTACTGAGACAGATTTCTATGATGGGAAGTACGATCAGTACCAGAGAGATCTTGAGGAGGAGGTACAAAATTATGAGGGGTCGGATAATGAGGAGGTGGTCAATGAAGAGGCGGCTAATGTGCAAGAGGGTAATGTTGAGGCAACTTCTGCTTTACGTGTTAGGCGATGGCAGTATGGTAGGTTTGAGACCTATGTTGAGGGTTCTATTAGTTCGGTTCTTGAGCCGTGGAGGAAAGTAAAGGCTAAAGGGAATGATTCTAGCTGGATTTTGACTGGCCCAGCACCGGGAGGTCCAGTACTACATGATTTGATTCCGAGTTTTGCCGGACACATATCTTACCTTTTGTGGAATCAGACTCAGTTAGAGCGTTTGTTGGCTAAGTACACTAGAGACCAGTCATTGGCCGAGCTTCGTAAGTGGACATTATCGGATTCGGTTCGACGGATAGTTGAGGATTCGGGACTTAGTAATTTGCCCGATATCATGCATAAACAGTTCAACATGCCTTTGTTGTGTGCTTTTATTGAGAGGTGGTAGCCAGACACTAACACATTCCATATGTCATGGGGTGAGATGACGATATTGCTACACGATGTTGAGGAGGTCCTTGGGATTGAGATTGACGGGTTTCCTTGTAGCATACTAGATGCTGATATGGCACATCCGATGCTTGGCGTGTCGGAGTTATTGGGTATGACTGAGATGAATTTGGGAGAGCAGTGGGGACCAGATAAAAATGCAAAGATATATAAGAGAAATTTGATTTTAAATAACGCTTTGAAAGATCTGGTTAAGGGGGGAAAGGCGGGGAGTGGCGTCAGAGGCTCCGGGTTACTTGATGTTGTTATTGAGTTCGACGTTATTTGTTGATAAATCGATTGATAGGGTTCAGACAAACACATTTCCGATGCTTAGAGATGTAAGTAGTATTGGTGGGTATGCTTGGGGTGCTGCCACATTGGCTTATCTATATAGGCAGTTGGGGATTGTGACGAGGAATGATTGTAAAGGTTTGTGCGGTTGTTTGACCTTATTGCAGGCTTGGATCTTTGAGTACTTCCCCTTATTTAGGCCCATGTCCACTTTAGTGACTCTTCCTGGTGCACCAAGGACTTCGTTGTGGTCTAATAGTACGGTACCACAACATGAGGCGCGGAGAGCTTTAATGTCCTATCGAGAGCAGCTTGATATGATGCCGGTTGAGTTGATACATTGGAGACCTTACCCTGACCCTCCAGAGACGGAGCAACGCGTAGTCTTTACCATGGGTTGTTGAGATGTATTGATATTGTTGAGCCCTACCAGCCAGATCGATGTCTTCGACAATTTGGGTACATGCAGACCATCTCAACCCCTATGGCACTACCTGACAAGGCTTACCGTCCAGTTAAGTCGATTGCCTATGATGTACATTATATTGGTGCGTATTTGGACTACACTTGGAATAATTGGACAATGCACAAGGTACATATGGACATATTATCTTTACCCGCTCACCCACCATATGCTTCTGTGAAAGGGTATATGGATTGGTTTATTTTACATTCGTATCCTTACGTGATGAAAGTTTCTCGCGATATTGATCAGATGCCCGTTACCAGGTCACACTTTCCGACTACGGTACGTATAATATATTTGTACATTGATTAATTTTTGTTTCATATTCGTACATTAATTAATTTTTGTTTAACACTATGTTTTCTAGTTTTTCAGGTTGGACATTCGTTTATTCAAGTTTTCTCACAATTCAAGGATGTTGAAGACCCTTCAATCAACGTAGAGTTCACGAAGTTTATGAAGATTGTTTATCCCCACATGCGTGCATACACTGGCAGACCCCCGGTTGCTGAGGGTAGTAGAGGGAGAGGCACACGTCATGAAACCAGTAGAAGCAGGGGCAATGACGAGACGGCTAGCAGGCATAATTATTAGTTAAGGACCAAAGATGGTCGAGGTCAGAGCCTACGACTAGCAAGCATATATTAGTTGTTATTTGTTGGACTTTGTTTGTTTGTTGGACTTTTTTTTGTTATTTGTTAGACTTCTTTGTTTGTTATATTTTATTAGTTGGACATTGTTGGAGTTGTATGTTAATTGTTGACTATGTGTGCTATTCGTTGCATGTTCTTTGTTCGACTATTTTATGTTGGGTAACTAATGAAGTACAAAAAAAGAACATTTCGCTAATTAAATTAACATGAAACCTATAGTTGACTAACTAAATTAATACAATAACTAAGCAAAAGGGTTCTACATAATACCATAAAATACATATTGCCACCATGCACAAATCAAGTCTTTCAGTATGAATGTATTCGTAATAGGCGATGTCCTTAAGCCGATGATGATACTAATGGCTGTTTGCTTATCGAGCATCTCTGTGGGTGGTAGGTTTTCCTTACCGGGTAGAACCATCCACAAATTCCCTTTAACTTTCCAAACATACTTGCCTCCCTCTCACGGACTTATCCACTTAAAGTTGTCTTGCAAGTACATCCTGCCGAACACCATGACTTCCTCGGTCATTGATTGCTCCTTCGCCGCCCTCGGTCATTTTCTCTCTAATTGATTTTAGATAATAATTGAATGTGTAAGTATGCTAAAGGGTTTTAAAATTGATCTTAATAGGGTGTTTATAGGAATTAATGAAGCTATGTTGGTCTTGGATATAATTAATACTCCCTTCTATTCTCAATAAATGTCCCATTGTCCATTTCCGTCTATTCACAATAATGTCCCATTGTCTATTTTTGGTAATGTTTTTTGTTCTGAAATTACCATGCTACTCTTGTTACTTTACACATATTACTACCCAACCCACCATTAAACCATCTTATTAACTCACTAACCCAGCCCAATAATCTAATTATAACCCTAAACCTACCCAGCCCAATTGTTATAACCCTAATCCCTTTCGCGTTTTATACCCGTCTCCTTCCCTTCCCCTGCAAAACCCTAGCTTTCTCTGTCTTCCGCCTCTCATTTCCTCTCTTTATCTTTCTTCCTCCATTATTCCCTCTTCTGATTATCATCAAACTCTTCATCTCCTCTTCTTTTCTTCATCAAACATTTCATTTTTCTCATAACTTGATTCATCGCCTCTGATTAATTTMAAAAATTATGGAAAAATTACAATTTTTTTCTTCTGATATTAATCTTCGTGATATGGAGAAGAGATATGAGGATTTTGATCTGGGTGATGGTGAGATGGAGATGATTGATGACGAGGYTGAAGTTGGAGTTGAAGAGGTTAAAGTTGTTGCATGTCGCTCAAACACTGCTACTGTAACTGTCATGGTTGAGGAGAGGGAGATGGTTAATGCGAAGACAGAAGATTCAGAGAGGAAGGCTAAGAGGTGGTTAGCCAGGCGTAGATCTCCAGAGAACAGTAGAACGTTTATGGAGGATCTTTGTTGTTATTGGCCTGAGTTTGGGGTTTTATTGGAGTATGAAATTCAGGAGAGTGCAAGGAAGATCAAAGTTGATGTTGCATGTCCCATTGCTGTTGTTTCTGATTCAGACGATGAATTAGATTCGGTCTTCATACGAAAAAGTCCAGTTATTACAAGATGGTTTATGGGGGAGCTTTCTAAGTATTGGTCTGGTTTGGTCTTACAGACGAAGGGAGGTTGATTTCTTGTTCCTTTATTTAATTTTAATGTTTTTTTTGGTTGTTGACATGGACTAGTGATGATATTATTGCGATTAATTATGTTTCATCTAATTTTTTAACCTACCCAATGATCTTATGTTGAGGGTAGTTGATTGCATGCAACCTTGTTGTTCATATACAATGCGACCACCAATTGTAGTGATGAGGCTGTGTATGTACAACAATGTTGAGTTGTGTTGTTTACTAAAGCTATTTGTGCTCAACTGATCATGTCAGAAATTAATATCCATAAAACATGCCAAAGACTGAATATTACAAAAAGAGTGGCAAAGTTCTACAAAATGCATTTGTGTGCCCTTCATTGTTTGTTGTCTTTGCTTCTGACTTTATCTGCGAAAATATTGAGAAGTCTTTGATAAGTTATAACTGTTCAAAATGGATTGCTAATGGTCATGTTTATACCAGTTCTTCATTCCTCTGCACACAAATCTAAAAACCAGTCAGTAATGCTATCAACAGGGGGATTTTCCCATGTTGGGTCATTACTACCTCCACCTGCTTCAGTAATGGTGCCAACAAGTTCAATCTCCTCTGTTGGTTCATTACTAGTGCCACTGCTACTTGCTATATTTTCTGCATCATGTGTTAATATGCTAAGTGAATTATTCACTTATAGTGCTTTGATCACCAACATTATGTACATATTGTATGCACTCTTTCACTAAATCAATGTTAGCATTGATATATTCAGGCAGTAAACCAGCAGCTGCTAGTTTTGATTTGTGCATATGAGGCACAGGGTATGTGGCACCACCTTTTTTTTCATTACCTCAAGCATACATGCCTATACTGTTATCCATACATACTTAAGTTTAAGAACATCTTGTTCTTCATATGCAATGATTGTGTTATGAATAAGTTCATCCAACTTGATTGCCCTTTTTTTTTGTTGGACCAAGCTCATAATCATAAATTGGTTAGTACTTAGTTATTCACCTCCCTGAGTGTGGACCAAGCTACCCGCGCGTTGTGATTTTGAGGCGGCGACACTTCTCCTACGGAACCTTGGTGAACCAAAGCACGTCATGGGCCGTTACTGATGGGAAAAACATTAAAACCGGTGAATGGTTTTGTAGATATATGTATCCGTCGATATTGGAATTTACAGAAATCCCGTCCAACACCCAATGATGATAGGACACATGTATACTTATACTATTCATTATGGATTCCGTTTTGCGATGCGGGACGGGTTTTATTTGACGATTACATAATTTATATGAAATTTAAATTATTTCTTGTTATTTTGAAGTAAATGAAATTTATTTCATTAGTTTACGTTTTCTTTCAAGTTTTTATAATTTATTTGAAAAATAAGTTATTTATAATTTAAATGAAATTTAAATTATTTGTTTTCGAAATGAACGACGTTTATTTCATAGGTGTACGTTTTTTAAGTTTATTTAAAATTTTAAACTTTTTTAATTTATTTGAAAAATAAATTATTTGAAAGTTGTATTTTAAATTTATTTAAAAATGAGATTTTTGTGATGATTTACGATTTATAGACTTTATTTAATTTGAAAAATTAAGTTATAAAGCGTTTTTTTAGCTAGCTTTGGTGCGGTTTTTAAGCTCGTTTAAGCGAGTTTTTGGGCCCGATTTTCGAGAGGATTTCAACCCATACACTTCCCCTAACGACCCTTCGACTCCCCTCACCAACACCCTTTTATCCTTCTTTTTTTCCTCCCAAACCCCACCTCAAACAGCCCGCAAGCAGCAGCCCCAACCCCTGTTTTGGCAGCCCATTCCCGACATCAACACCCACCCATTTCGACCTCCCTGTAGCCCACCACACTCACCTTACCTATCCCACAACCCCAGATCCCATCCTAGCCCAAACCACCACCAAAACCCGACCCAAGCAGCCCTAAACACGCGCGCGAAAACAGGGTACATCCAAACCCGTTTTTTCGAACCATTCCAAATCGACAACCACCATATACAAACCCATTTCCCTTCGCTCCTTGATCTCCAAGCTTCCCATATTCCCCATAATACTTTCCAAACCGAGCCAAATCCTTTCCATAAGAAAATAAGATTCACTTGCCGAAAACCCGCAAAATATCTTTCGATATCTTATACTCTTATTCCATTCACACCCATTATCTTAAAACCTAAGAAAACAATCTTCCATAAGGCCCACAACCGAGCTAACCTAACCTTAGCATCCTCCATACAATAAAAATACAAAGACTTCCTTCAAAACACAACACATCAACATACACGGTTTGTCTCTCAAAACCCTACCTTGTGCCTCTCAATGCTCACCTAAAAATCACTCCTAAACTCCTCTCATACCCAGAAACAAAGTACAAAGTTCATACAAGAGATTAGACGAACATTAGAGCAGGAACTGGCTCTCTTTTTCGTGTTTTCTCAAGTCACGAAATGCTCCTGTTTTCATTTATTTTTAATAGTTTAAAATTCCTTTTGTTCTAGTTTTTTTGTGATAATTCAAAATTTTGGATTACCAAGATTCTAAAACATCTTTTAAAACGAATTTTGGTTGAGTAACGAAGTCACAATCATCATTCAAAGATCACTACACAAATCGATCTATATCGAGCGTGCCTGACAACGTATGTTTGTGCTTGTTTTTAATTGTTTTAAGTTGTTTTTTTTTCCTGTTTCGTTTCACATTCTTGAAGTATGAAGTACAAGGATTCCGGAACATCTTTCGGATTTGATTTTGGTTGAGAAACGAAGTCAGAAACTTCGTGTTTAGACGCGCCTTATATGTAACACCCTGATTATCCGGCCAAGATAATCGAAGCATTACCATCTCGGTTGCCCGAGGTAGTGTTTCAAAACTCCAATAAAAGAACATTTTATNCTCCGGACATACCGGTGGTACCGGGCCCGAGAGCGACTCGGATCCCCTGCCAGACGACGTGACTCAACCTCACGTGTCCCTCCATAACTCAAGCCGTTAATGTGCACAACCCTCTTGGATTGGGAAGCTCTAAGAGGCGACCCAAGCGAAAGACGGTCTCCCAACCACCTTTCGTCACCAATACAATCACAGCACCACCCCAATCCTCCAATATACACAGCCATAAAAAAATGTCATAACACTATTCAACATGATATACAAACATGCTATAAATACCAATTCCGACACATGTGAGACTCTCCAAGTCCCCAATTACCAACATGAGGTGCAATATGACTCAATCGATGCAAGTAGTACCAAATGACCATTAACAACATGTATAAGATACCGAAACTAAGTAGGATTAACCTACCTTTTAGAATACTCCATTAGCTAGTCCAAGACAACAAAAAATTATCTCATAAAACCGTCTCATCCTAAAATAGTAATATAATAACTATCATAATAAATCCTATATTATGATACTAACCAAAACCCCATATTAAAACTAACTAATTACCTAATAATCTAATTAAAATCACTGATAATCGAAATATACAAAAACCCCCAAAAATTAGGGTTAAAGGAGATGTTTAGGTCTACTTACAAAGGTGAAAGGATGGTGAGTGAGGTGTGTTAATCTTCAATCCAAACTTAGAATCCATAGGAACATGTTTGAGGTGATTTTTGAGAGAAGGGAGAGAGTTTAGAGAGAAAAGGAGAGGATAAGAAATGAATTAGGGTTAAGGGACGAAATGACATTTATCGCGTACTGACAGTGTCA
>VHZZ01047148.1:0-13227 GCA_009801015.1 Silene noctiflora
AAAAAAAAAAAACAAAAAGACAGCTAAAATCGCGGTATGGAAGACCCGCTTGGCTATCTTTCCAGTCTTCTTTTTTCTGGACCATGAACACGAAGATTTAGAATAATTTACTAAAAATTAAAAGGGGGGAAAAGATTCCTCTTTTCAATTACGAGCCCTTCTCAAGGCATCGTGTCCCATTTGAAATGGAACCGTCGAATAAGGGGGATTTCCATTTGATGGTCATAGAAAAGGTCCGACTCTATCTTATCCCAGGAATATGGATTATATCTTGACTTGTCTGTCTCATACCGTACCTATCCTTTACATACACCAGCTGCATTGGACAACAATAAGGAAAGGAGGCCTCACCCGAAATGCTCCTAGTCGGCTGCTTTCAGAAATAGGGAGCCGTCTCGTTAGCCTAGGTAAAGAGTACCTTAGGAGAGTGGGTTAGTAGATCTCACCTCTGGAAAAGGGCACCGGCCGGTCTCCTGTGGAAGTTCTTATTTAAAGCTTAAATAAAACTACTTCACTCAGTAGTAAGTCGGTCATTAAAGCAGCTTACCTGAGTCCGCAGCTTTTTTATATTTATATGAAGAAGAGGTCTTCGCCCGATCTATCTTCGCTACTTTTTAAAAAAGAGAGCAAGGCATAAGAATTTTTCCTTAACAACTACACGAAGTCTTTCCACGCGAACAGCTAGTTTGGAAAAAAGGAAGGGGGTCTGGCCAAGTTTACGGATGAGACAGATAGCATATCAGCTTCCTCGGACGATCGTTCCATTAAGACTACTTCTTGAAAAAAAGCTTCTGCTTTACCAGACCCGTACCAAGTGGTCGTCTTAGCTTACTTCTATTTCTAGAATAGCATTTATATAAGGGTCTGCCACAATAACTTATACATTTCAAGCTCCAGCTGCGGATGATACGCGCGTTACAAACGGCTACTCGCTTCCTTTCTTATATTAATGGAGTTGGCTTCCTTACTTAAACTTACTTATAGAGATAGATTTGCAGTGTATAGTTTAGCCTTAGAGTAGCCACCAGATGTGACTTGCTCTAGTCTTGTATCAAAGTATTCCAGAGTTGTATCTTAAAGAAAAGACTTGGACAGATTGCTATAGGAGCTCATTCGAAGGATCGTTCTTGTGGAAGCAGTGGAAGCAACTGTAGGGGGGAGTAAAATCCTTTAATAAGCCTGATTGCTTCTTATCATATATTATTATAATATAGTAGTAAACTTTTCATTCGTAAACATAGTAATTAATTGCCTTATCTTTTTTTCGCTTAATAAAAATTCTTTAAGTTCGAGCTTCTTTCGCATGTTCTTTATAGAGGATTTTTAGAGGAATAGTAGTCTTATATTAGTTAAAGTAATGTATTGGTCCTAATAGCTAAAAGATGATAGCATGAAGTCGCACATCGGGATTGGCCCCCCTTTCCTCCCATCAAAAGCAGCAAGATCAGAGGAACTGGATCTTACAAAAGCAGAGGCTAATGTTGATGGTTGAAGAGGAACCGCCTATGGAAAAGTATAGAACCCGGAATTCACTTTATTTGTTCGCACTCAAGGGTGAACCATATGAATTGGCCATTCTTCTTTACAGAAAGAGGAAAGATCCCCTCGGACTAACTACAGGGCATATAAACGCATTTTTATGAAAGCCTGTGCTCGAAGCACTTACTCTTTCCATTAGTATTCCATGTTATTGTTATTAGCATAACAGCCGTTTTCGTTTATGGAAACTTGTAGGAAAAGTCCTTTTGTGGGCCCTCTTTACAGCTAAAAATGGGGCTTTAACACTATAAGAACTAAGTTATACCCATAGCTAGCACTCGCGCACTTGTCCAATGAGGATGTTCAGTCCGTCTCAATAGCATAGTAGTAAGTGCATTCACGGAGTGAGGGAGATTAAAACGTGGCATGAGGAGCTAACAAGGCTTGTGCCCGTACGAGAACGACCCTGCTCAGTTTTATAGCACGCGTGCTTGCTTTTAACTTTTCCCGGAACCATCATCATCAATAGATGCGCAAGTCAAGTCATTTCGATCAATTACGAGATCTCATTAAGTAAAGATCGGATCGAAGCGGACGTACGATGTTAGATCAGTGAAATCTTAATACTAGCTCCTTCCGCCATAAGTGAGGCAAAGCTGCACACTAAAAGAGACGGCCCGTTTTTTATGGATTCCCCGCTTGTCAAGTCTTTATTTAGGAAAATACTGGCTGTCAATTCATTCCGAAATTTCTATCAATCATATAGGAGGGATTAGGTATAATCGGATGAGAACAGAAGCAGGGGCATTCCCTTATGGTTGCGCTGAAACCTGAGCATGCTTTTGAACATAAGCTAAAACGAGTGAAATGACTTTATTATTATATTAGAGAGCGGAGGGCCTTCGCATATCATAAAGCTTTACCAAGAGCGACCCTTTCTTCTAGCTTAGTCGACCCAGGGATAAGAGAGATTTGAGTATGTTATCACTCTCGCGACTTTTGGTATAAGAGTCTAACTGCCCCATAAACCCCATTACTTGACTTGGCAAATTTGTGTAGAAAAAATCTCATTGATGTCAATATAGGCAAATCCTTCATAATCTCGGTCGATATCATAAGTGAAAGAGAAGAGGTGTCCTCTTCATACTGGTTCAGAGGAATCACAGGATCTATCGCATTAAGTAAGAAGGACGAACCTCGGCGATTGCTCCCGGCAAGCAGCCCTATTAGATTAAAGTGGCATAACCACTCTCCTGTCTTTGCGTTGTAAAAAACATATCGCTGGGTTAGCCAAAAATTCCCCTGCTTAGTTGTCTTTGAAAGACCAGAGGAATGCTCTTTCGTGAGCTAACCCCGTATGCATGCGCATGCGAAGGGGCTTGCCCATTCTTCTACACTAGCAGGTGAGCTTATCTCTTCGTCCGCCAATTTAGAAGCTAAAGGGTCAAGTACCTACCCTAAAAACATGGGTTCGAAGAAAATCAAGATTGATCCTATTGTTTAAGGTTTTTTATATGTCCGCCTTTTCTTAAGGTCTTTCTCGGCGTATACTGACTACAGGAGAACGGAATCCTTTTTTCTTTTAATGGCCGGCTAACTACGTAGTTGGTTGGGCCAACCCAAGCGCACTCTTCGACGCATTCTGCGCTTCAAGTATATAAAAAGGGCTTTTCATTCTAAGGTTCCTCGGAACCGGGCTGTTCTGTTTAAAAAGAGAGGAAGAGGAATAAGCGAAGTCATCCTTAAGAATAAGCAGGATAGGAGCGTTCCCATATATGTCTCATTTTTTGTTGAATTATCCCACTTTCTTTGACTTGCTCAGACTCAATCAAAGCTAGTTTGGCTAGACGAAAGAATTCTTTTGATTGCTGCACAAGCGCTGTCACTGATTGCCCTTATCAGAGTGCTCCCTTGTACCGTACCTTAAGACAAAAAAAATTAATCAGATTCGTAAATTAGGTAGGCTATACTCTTCTCTTTCCCCCCCCCCTGCCCCTGGCTGGAGCAAGAGAAATTTATGTTCAGAAAGACCTCGACTTACTAAGGTAAGGTTTTATTAGTCCTAGTTGAGTCCTTCTCTTTAGCTTGAGTTTCGACCTACCCGCCTCTCTTTAACAAGTTTTTAACAAGCATGACTATCTCTGATTCGGCCTTGTCTTGGTATGAATACTTTTTTCCATTACTTTACCTTATAGAAGAGAATTATAAGAAAGCGTTGGGCTTAGCAGTGCGGTAATGGATGAGAGACGCTAGCTTGTTTATTATGCCTTACATTCTAAAAAAGGTATTAAATTAAAGAAATATTCGAATGAATGTGAGAGGATAGGATGTCCCCTGCAACTAAGAATCTTGACTTCGTCCTCCCTTTTGTTTTGAGATCGGCATACCTTCTTTCCAACATGCTTAGTGCATATATCAAAGAAAAGGCAAAGAAGGTATGGAATCGTGACAAAGTCAACGGCTTAGACTTAGGACCCAGATGGAAAGAAGGCAATATAAAAACCAATCCATGTATGCCTATCAAGCAAGGTCAAGGAGCAAACCCCTTATGTTCGAGGTGCACAATCCGTAAATATCACTTTTTTTGAGAAAGACGTTCAATTCTTGCAAGTTAAGGTTCGGGGATTTTCTTTCTCTTTCATACGTCAACAGCGCGCGTCCTCGCCTTTGAGCCTGTAAACAACCTCTCCTAGCCTTGCTCGTCCTTCGCTCGTTCATGGGAAGCTCGAGTCGTACTTTTGAGTTAAGAATGGAAAGGGTGATCGGCCAACTCGATCTCAAAGTGAACCATCCTCTGACCGATGTTAAAAGCCTATCTCGTCTCGACCCTACTCAATTAGGCAAAGACCTTCACTCCGATTATTATCATCTTTATCTATGATAACAGCGTTTGGCTTCCTTTGCTAGTACGCTTGGGGCAAGTAAACTCAGGAAAAATAAAACGCTTACCGAAAGAAAAAAGAAATAAGCAAAGCAAAGAGAGAAGTGAGTCGTGTTGAACGAGCTGTTTCGCACTGGGCTTTGTACTCGAGCCCTGGGTTAGCACCTTCTGACTCCATAGAAGAGCGGGAGCAATTTAAGCCTCTACCTTATGCGGCCCTTGGTATATTTTAATTCTCCGCCCAACCCAGGAATCGGAGAATTCAATTCAGATCGCAGTAGTTTTGTAAAATATAAATATCTATTAAGGGTATGAAACGGACTCTTTTGCAGCGGAGGTCTCTACAGACAGCCGGCAAGTAGCCGGTTTAGTACAAGCTAATGGTTTGCCATTCTCTGATCATTTTCCCTTTTAATTTATATGATACATATGAGCGCACGTTTAAAACAAAATTTAGTTTGTCTTGTTGAGTTGACCCCAAAATCCCCTCTTGCTAAGATGGTTACGGCTGAGTATTCTATAGAATACACCTTAACGAGTGAACTCATCCTAGTCGACTTGCTTTTTTACCGTTGTGATACACTTGGTTTTAATACTCAAATCTTATCGGACATAGATATAGAATCCTGTCTAGCATATAACTAGATATGTTCTTTTGAACAGGAATTTATTTGATTTTTATCATAAAACAGAAAGTTTTTTAAAAATTAAATAAAGCTAGTCTTGACTTACTTGCTGAGCCAGGAAGACCTCAAACTCTGAATTGTCTTTACTATGTGTAATTTATATGTATATGATGATTGGGCTCTTTCTCTTTTACCCTGCGCGAGCCAATAAAATATAAGGCGCCATCGTATCAACCCGCAAACTCGTTCTTAATGTCTCGTCTCTAGATGTGCATTCCCTAGTACAGGTTTCTTCACCCGCCCCTATTGGGGCATGCGTCAATGGACAATAATTTTTTTTGAGGGGGTTAAAGTAGCAGCACCGACCCGAGCTCTATCATCCGTGCTAGCATCAATTTCTTCTTCGATGGGTTCACTCCGTAATTTCTAGAACTGCCCCGTCTTCGCGCTTGACGGGCTGACTTTTCCAAGCTAATAATAAAAAAATAGAAAGAGTGGGTTGGAAGGAAAGATGCACTTGGCTTTTCTCGCTTACTTATGTGAGCTGTCTGGATGCGCGAGGAAGTTTACCCCTGACTGAACTGAGTGCAAGACTTCTTTTTCTTTGAATTCAATTCACCCTCATCAGCCAATGCTTTGTCTTATGAAATTTTCTTATGGAAAGGAAAGCTCTTTAAACATGCTCGGGATCCACGTTTTCACTCTTTCTTGTACGTGTACCCAGAGACCTAAAGTGTCCTGTCTTCTTGGCTTGGCCTCTTCTTAACTTGTATGTAAATCCTTGATGTCAACAACCCGATCACCAACTAGAACTTCTTCTGTTGCATCTTCTAGGCCTCCTTCCCCTCTTCCTTCCCCTCTACGAGAATCCAAAAGATGAGCTTTTCCAGACGTCTATTTTGATAAAACAGAAAGATGGCGCTTTGTCATTCTCGTCGAAACCCGAAAGCATATTCCTCCTCTATAGGAATTTTTAAATAAAGCAAAATTGGTATGGGTTAGATGGAAGAGCGCACTTTTCTTCCAGCATGAGATTGTTGGGGTTAGAAATACCGACTTGTCGTGATGGGAATTTTCTTTATGGATCCCGCCTATTCATTTCTTTTTATCACTCAATAAGAGAGGCCAGGCCGGGCTTGGGTCGACCAAAAGGAAACACTTTTTAAGAGTCTTAGGTTAGGTTGAGGGATTGGCTCGAAAGCTTTCTATCCACAGCGGGCCTTTTCCTTTTGAAAGAAGGCGATGTCACGAGAAAGCAATCCCTTGTCGAGATTAGTAAGATTTTAAACTTAAGCGAAACGACTCACCTGAAATGAAGTTTTCGGTGAAACTTTTAAATGAAACCAGGGAATTTCGGGCAAAAGTAAGTCATTTTTCCTCATAGCAGTACCTTATAAAAGTAGTTTTTGCAAAAATCCCGAATTCGAACCATGACCAGAGCCCTCCCCTTTCTCTATCTCCAGCAGGAACTGCGGCGACTGCAGCGTCTTGCTTTTTTATGCGCAACGAAAGGACTGGTTCCTCTCATGATTGATTTCAGCAGGAAGAGTCCTCGAAGGCTTAACAAGCCACATTGCGGATGCTCTCAATAAAAAAATGTCCCCAGTGCTGTAACAAGCCATAGGTCAGAAGACGGCCTTTTGTCCGAAGTTTCTCTTCCATCACTACTCAATGAATCGCCTATTGATGTTCCCGCAGCTTCTCCTTTGGGGGTCTGGTCATTCTACTCGAGAGGGGGCTTGGCTTAGGCCCACCCAATGCTTGCTGATTTTTTTTGTTTCTTTGATCCCACTCCCTAGCTACATTCCTTTCCATCAATACCCTTGTTCAAGCCTTTTCACTTGCTTACCCATAATTCTAAAGATACGTGTCTATTCGACGAGGTCTTAAGAGAAGCTCTCGCATAACGCGACTTATCCTTTGCCTTTGGGATAGGATTTCTGATTGAGTCTAATGTATCTTAGAATGATAGCCATCATAAACTGGCCTTCCCTTGAACCCATACCCTTCCCCTCTCAGAGGATGGGCAATTCGTGAGGGTCGTCAATAAGAAAGATGGTTAAATATGAGGACTGGACCCTAATGGTAAAGAAAGCACCGGCTTAGCCCTATATGCTACGCAAGCCAGTTAACAAGTTATATCTTTATTAGGTGGATGAGCACACGGGCGAGTGTGTGGGAAGTATAATCGCTGTTGGAACGAGGAATGAATATTGGCTGTGAGCGCAAGATATGTAGTGAATGTCTTAACGGGTGAGGCGGGAGGAACGGCACATGCCATCCTTTTACCCGGGATCGCCGGATTCACGGGTTTAATCTTAATAAGGAGCGAGTGCGGATTGCACGATGGGTCTCTTTGTTCGACGCGTAAATGGGGACATTAGACAAAGCAGCCTTTCATACCGCTTGACATAGCTTTTTTCGTTTCTAACCCTCGTTTCGTAAACTCCACTCATTAGCCCACAACCTTCTCACTACGTCGCCCCTTTCCTCATCCCTAGCGCTTGAGCCTCTTACAGAGCATAGATTACAATCGTTCCATTTGGTTGGTTGACGTTGAAACAAAGCCAAATGCGGAAAAAAGAGCGGGTGCCCTAATCCTCCGTGAACGCGAACACAGGTGGTGCGTGCGAACTAACTTCGTTCGAAGAAAATCTACAAAAAAGCTTTAAGACAGACCTTGATAGTAGGACCCGCGATCCGCCCATCGAATCAAACTGGATTTGGTCGGAAAAAGGCAGCTGAGGTGCGAAGCCCTAAGGCGAATAAAGCTCTGAGAAAGTCCTAACCGGTATGAACGCTATTTTTCCATGTAACGGGCGAAGGAGCTTTCTAAATTAAATAGGGGTGAGCTGGGCTAACGAGTCTTTTCCTAGAATATAGAATGATGCCCTTCTCGCTTACAGTACAAGAGGACTTGCTCCTTATGATATCGTCCCGTATTCAATGATTCATTTTAATTTATATCATATCGGAAAATTAAGTCAAGTTAGAATAGAGGTTTCAACTTCTTTAGCAACGCCCATTTACGTGGCATCTGGGAAGGGGAATCCTTCACCAATAGGTGGGGCCGGACCGCCCTTAAGCGAAAGAATGAAGCGAGCGAAGAAAGTTTACAGACTCGACTAATCAGAAGAAGAGAGGGTACGAAACTAGTTGGTTGTTAGCGGCTGGAAGGAATCTGTGACACCAATCCTTTGCCAGCATGCGCCTAAGGATTGGTCTGGAGCGAAGTATTGGACCAAGACAAAGAGGACTCACCCCACTTATAATAGGGAGATGGAAGTTGAGTATAATTCTCTAACTCTTGCCGGGCTTTAGAATGAGAAGTGGGATAGGGTGTTCACACTTTCTGGGTTGCCGTTCAATACGTCCAACAATTTGGTGGGGTCTAGGTTGATCTCATTTACGCTTGTATGAGCTTGGAGCAGTTACCCAGTATTTGATTCCACGAAGCATTTTTCTACAGTTTGGATTCGATGTTTTAAAATTCAAATGAATTATGATCAGATTTTACCTTATTTGATTTCTGGGAAAGAATTATATCCCAACATCTTTAGAAGAAGAATAGAGTCATTTGAAAAGAAGAACCCGGGAAAGGAAGAAAGCTTATGAGCATGCCCTTCTAATGGTATTATCCTCTGGGATCTCGAAAGGAGGCCCATGGGGAGCATAATCCCCCAGTTTGATGAAAAAAAAAATAGTAATGCTTTGCCTCTTTTTCTTTAATAAGTTAAGGGCCCCCGTGACTGGTTCAGCTGAGATATGCAATCCTGCGGATTGATTGAACATGCATGCAGCCTCTTCGTTAACAAGGGATTTGGCCCGTTAAGCTTGCCGATTTAGTACCTCACGGATATTTTATTGATAGATTGATAGAAAGATCGGTCGATTCGCCCCGTGGAAAAAAGGACCCTGTTACACATGCTAGTATTCACCGGACATTCGAACAACCGTGCGTATGTGCTTCCGAGCAGAGCTCCTTACCCTTGTTGTCATTCCCATCCGTACCCACTTTACTGGGGTCAAATGGTTTCAAAACAACTTTGCGGAAAAAAGGGAGACAAAAGCCCTCATCCTTAGCTTAGAAGTTATCTTTTGAACCTAAAATTATTTTTCAGGAACGTTGGGACTTTTTATCTTACGCAATTTATTTTAAAATGCGCAAAAATAAAGTAGGGTTTTTACCGAAAATAACGGGGTAGTAAGAATAAGAAAATCTTCATTTTATTTGAAAGAAAAAATCCATGGAATACCTTGCAGCCCACCTCGCGATTAAATATCCCCATTAGCACCACTCCTTTTCATGTCAGCATGCAACCAAAGACTTTTAAAAGAAGGCGCGGTCCGCGATAAAGCCAACTGCTAAGTGAAGTATGCTTGCTGACTCCTTAAAAGCAAAGGCTTATCGGTATGAAATGAATAGAAAGAAAGGCATTTCGTGGGAACGATGTCCTTTTCGGGATAGGCTGACTTCTTGTCAGCATTGATGGTTTTTCTGGGACCCCTCTTGTCATGATAGTGATTAATATTTGACTGATAGATAAGAAGTAGGATGTTTTTGTGTAATTAAGGATGGGCTCTGCCCTCGTCTTCCCTATGGACCCGTACTAGGAAGTAAACTGGTCTCCTCTTCATTACTCTTGCTCGAGCCAACTTCTGTCTCTTCGAATGGGCTTACGAGTGCTCTTGTTGATCTGAGGCAAGCATGGGACTGCTGGGGCAGGATAAATTCCTATGGAACTCCGAATTCTATTAAGATAAATAACTTATATGCCGCAAATTCTGCTGGGAATGGCCCCTGACTTGCCCCTATTAGAATATACTTCGTTTATATGACGCCCCCAAACACCTATAACCAGTGTTAGCATGATATATATAAGAGAGGGGTGAGGAGTACCACAAAGATCTTAAGTATGGGTTTTTTCAATCCTCTTCTTCTCGATCGAGTAGAAGATACGGGCACTACACAAGTGTGTTCTCCAGAGTTCTATCAGCGTAAATGGTAACTGCAGTCGAAACATACTTGCAACAGGAGACGGATGGATTGGCTTTAAATTTCATGTTATTAACAATAAGTACTTCGCGTCTTCTTCATGCTGCTTGGGACCGGAAAGCTCTCTCGCAAAACAGGACATAGGGACCTGCCTCTATACTTTATTCCACAGTTTAATGCATATAAACAAAGTAAATCAAAAAAACTTGCCATAATAGAGTAGCTGTTGGGGCGACGAATTTCTTGGCCGCATTGGTTTCCGGTTGAGCGAGTGAAAAAGATTTCAATTGAGTATAACACATAAGATGTTTCACATGAAAGAAGAGTTGAAACTGCCTACCCTCCGCCTGGTGGACGAATCAAGTGAAGTCGTCTCTTCACTATCGAAACTATCGAACGGGTGTAATCCTTTTCTAATTTAAGGGGCGAAAATCTCCTTTTCAGGTTAGGAGCTTTCTGATTTTAAATAAGAGGATCAGTTTGTAAAGCAAAAAAATCCTAAGTTTTAAAATAAAAGAAAGAACTCAGCTATCAGCTTTCTTCTCCGACTATGCGCATTCGAACTCTGGTTACGCGGCTTTCTCTTATAGAGTCCATTTTATATGACTTTCCTCTTCTCTGAAGGCTAGGTCCGGAGCCTTCCACCGCCACCAACTCAACGGATGAAAAGAAGGGCGCAAACAGAGCCGGACGTTGCTGAATCAATGCCGACCGACACTCCAACCACTGAAGAAAAAATTATTTAAAGAATGATCAATGGTGCTGCAATCTCTCAATAAAGTAATTAGCTTCTCCCTAAGGGGGCTTATTCATAAAGATATAACGAATAAGGGGGCTTTTCCTCTGGCAATGTAAATCCTCAAAAAAGACAGCTAACTGATTCAAAAACCTACAGCTCAAGTTCTATAATATACGGGTGAATGCCTCTCATGATCTGGTAAAATCGAGATCAATCAACTGGGATCGGCTCGTCGCACCTGACTTTCCCGAAAAAAAATAAGAGTAGCTTTCCTTACTGACTGAACACCTTACCTACCTCTATTTAATTTAAGACAGATAGAGTTTTTCACACAAAGTTTTTTAATTGCTCGCCTATAAGCCCAGAAGGCTGAATTCCTAACAGCGGGAAGCGAAGGGAGGGTAGGGCTCTTTAAGCGCGTTTCCCAAGGGTTTGGGTCAGGGGCGGTGGTATAAAAGGTCTAAGCTAGCCCCTTTGCTCTTACGGATTTCTTACTCAGGGAATCCTCGATCTAATTTCAAGTATAAAAGCAGGCCTATACGGATAACGTATAGAAGGCAGCAAGGGAATCGGCTGGTGAGCCTGCAAGCACAGGTGCTACAACGGGCAAGCAAGATATTCCCGGTATAACCGGTAACAAGGATTGAAAGACCTATGCTTAGTGCTTAGTTTAGAATCAAGTTGGGTGTAAGGAAACGAGAGGCGCGAAGCCCTGAGGCCTTTATTAAGTTAAAAAAGCTTATACTTCGTGTGCATGGATGCCCCGACATCTTTAAACAAATTTTATTCCGCTATAAAAGTTCCTTCTAAAGAAGCCTTTGTTGACGAAGCGAGCGTAGTTGCAGCCGATGCAGCTGGAAAAAAATGAAAAAAGGGGTCACAGACATGGCATTTTCATATGGTTGATGCATTCGGGGCTTGATATAGACGCCCACACCACCTTGTAAGGTGATTGGATTATAGTATCTTAGCCTTTGGATCTCCTCGGTAGTTTAAGGAACGGCAACCTTCTTAGTAAAGTATAATTTTTTCTGCATCGTCGGACCATATTCCGTTTACATCGTTATGAGTAGAGTAGCCTTAGACCAGGAAATCCAGAATTTGGATCCCAGTCACGGGAAGAAATGCAGTGTAGTTTATAAATATGTTACCGATCTTGCCCCCTTGCACTTGGACAGATGAGATGAGAGTAGTACACGAAGATCTCGCCTATGACGATCCCGTTGGCGCGATTCCCGAGTGGGGTGCTGACATTATTTGGCTTCCCGGTGCCAGGGAGCGGTATCTGCCCACTTTCAATTAGAACTTGAATCTCGCTCGTGCTTCAAACGAACGAATGTACTTCCCTTCACTTCTTAGTATTTAGGGTTATGTTCATTACCTCAATGAAATTCACAATAAACATGAGTTTTCCAAAGCTTATTCGGAGCGATTTGAACCAGTAAGGAAAGAGTCCTTGATAGCCCTTTGACTTGTCGAAGAGCTTTTCGCAAGTCATCTTCAATCTTGGTTCCTACGATGACTAAATCTTTAAAGGTAGGAAAGCTCTGGTAACGCAAGAATGTCGAGTAAGCTGTTCGAAGATTTTTAACTAATTTCTCGACCATCACAGATTCAGCGGGCTTGTTCACAAACTTGAGACTTTTAGTACGTCAACGGTTAATTCACCCTTCCTTTTCTTTCTGGATTATGACTTCGCATCTTAGTCTGGATTTCAACATTGTCAGCATGAATCTTGTTCCCTTTCAGTGATGACAACTCTTCCTCAAGAATTCAGAACCTATTCTCGAGCTCATTTGATTCGACACTTTCTAAGTTAGGTTCCGAAGAATGAGTCCTTTACTTTACCAAAACCCTAAGAGTTCTGAGAGATTTCTTACCATGCTTGTGCTTGCCCCCCTATTCAGGGCTTGATCTTTAACACATCTTACTTTACTACGTATCATCTCCCACTTGCGCTTTGCTTGCTTGAAATCTGGTGACCTTCTTTTTTTAAGGCGTTCTTATGTCACAACCTTTTTTAACTCCACTTTGTACTAGCTACTGCACTTCAATAGCAAGAGAGCTCTATAATACGGAGCCGCTCTCTACACTACTTATTGATAGGTCACATTCAATAACGGATAGTCTGTTGCTGGACTCCTACAAGTTAAAACTAGTTAGAATTTTATATCTATAGTAGTAGTGGTTCTCCTTCGAGCGGAACGGGCGGCTGTGTCATGGTAAACAAGAAGAAATGCTACCCTTCTAGACTTTAGTAGAGACTAGAAACACTATGATACTTGCTTTTTCTAGTAGAATCGGAGCAGCTCACCAAAGGAAAAAAATCTCGCTTGGCGTTTGGTCAATGCATACAGTACTACTCTTTTAGATTTCGTGGAAGTAGGAAAGAAAAGGCTTATTTTTTATTTTAAGAAGATAAGAAAAAAGCTATTAGCAGAGAAGAGAAGTATGCCTGGAAAGAGTAAAGTGTTCATTTACAGAGGAGCAAATGGATCTATCTCCT